>KN173760.1:79448-147853 GCA_000758425.1 Nilaparvata lugens yeast-like symbiont | reverse complement strand
AAGCGCGGAAGATTGGGTAGAAGACTTAGAAGAAGATGTTGAAAACTTCATTTCCTAATTAGGCAAAATTTACAGAATTGTACTGTATTACTCGACTGAGATGGATACAGTGCTTATGTAAGCCTAAGCCGAGTTACTTTTTCTGGTCCGGATAGTTAAGTTCCCAACCTTCGTACCTGATCCGCCTTTACCTAAAATGACTAGCGTTATGGGGCAAATTTTGGCATTAACAACTAAGGTCCCTGCGGACTGTAGAGGAGGTGTGTGAAGTGATGGAGGGATTTTTCTCTGCTCGCGGTACGTTCGGAGTACGCTCCAGCCTCCCAAGCCGTCGGCAAATCCACGTGACTTCAAGTATAGCGGAGGGCACGAAAACCCTACAGACAAATTTTGGAAAGCTCCAGGGTGCAAACTTGTTAAAACTTCGGTAGACTCAACTCCTTCGACATCACGCCCGCCCGTAGATACCAGTGCGTCGATAGGCGAAACCGAAACAAACAACATCGCAACCATGGCTGACGACTACGTATGTGTTCATGCTTTGCCTCCCATCCGACCCAAATATATTACGATCTCAAAAATATGTCGCTGACGATGGTTGTGCCGCAGAACCCCGAGGAGGCTGCCGAGCTCAAGAAGAGAAGAGCGTTCCGCAAGTTTTCTTACCGGGGGATCGATCTTGATAAGTATGTGCCGAAGATTTCGTCTGTGTCGCTTCGCTTTGTTCCTCGCGAGAGCGACCTGTGTCACGGATTCGAAATTGAAGTGAGGGCGATACTGACCGGCACTCTCTTCCTCCTAGCCTCCTGGACCTCAGCTCTGATCAATTGCGCGATGTCGTTCATGCCCGCGCCCGTCGCAGGATTAACCGTGGCCTGAAGCGACGGCCTATGGGCCTGATCAAGAAGCTTCGGAAGGCTAAGCAGGAAGCCAAGCCTAACGAGAAGCCCGACCTCGTCAAGACCCACCTCCGTGACATGATTGTCGTCCCCGAGATGATTGGCAGTGTCATCGGCATCTACTCTGGCAAAGAATTCAACCAGGTGGAGATAAAGCCCGAGATGGTCGGCCACTACCTGGCCGAGTTCTCCATTTCATAGTGCGTCTACCCCCTTGACCTACCACTGGCCTCCGTCTCCAGATGATTCTACAGCCGCTAAGCCTCAATGCAGTAAACCCGTCAAGCATGGCCGGCCTGGTATCGGTGCCACGCATTCGTCTCGTTTCATTCCACTCAAATAAGAAGATTGTCGTTTCGGATAGTTTATGCATTCACGAATTGTTACGGGCGAAACGGGAACTGTTCATTGGTAGAGTGGCGATGACTCTACCTTGAGCATCGATGACAAAGGGTGTGACGATAGCACGAGAGAGAAGCATCAATCTAGTTTCATGGCAACCCGACAGCATACTTTGTCTAGCGAAGGCCAGTCATCCAGGTCTCATCTTACGTTGACTGAGTGATGGCCTGTTCAGAGTTGCAGCATGCCAGGTGTTCCTACTCCTGGGGCCCAACGGCGATGGGCATTTGTCGCTGAGCTTTGATCTTCTCCCCCCCCCCCCGGGGTTCGAAGACTGGTCGATCTTGTCACGAAGAAAAAGTATGCATCATGCGTGACTGGCGATAGAAAGTCATCAAGATGTTCGCTCGGTAGAAGTTAGCAGCTTATAGTCATGTTCTTTTTCGCTGTAAGCCTTGATATGTGGATTGCAATACCATCAATTCGCGCGCATAGTGCTGGTTGGCCAGGCGTCCCCGAGGCTTGGTACACGCAGAATGATCGCCTTCCACGGTGACATATTGGTCTGGTGAACACGTACACGTGCCATGAGTACTACCGATCGAGAGATGGTATCTTTTCAGATACTTTGCAAGCCTGAGCTACGAACAGCTAAGGATGAGGCAAGAAAAAAGACATACATCAGCTTGTCGGACCCAGCCATATTGCATCTCCGTTTCGGGTTCGCTTCTCTTGAGATCACGGGCCTACTGGCGCGATCCGACCAGTCTATCCGAACCGAAGAACGCCGTGGCGCACTTACAGTCACGAAAACGAAGGGGGCTTAAGGCCGCCTCGGTCGGCTTGTATGGTCACGAATAAAAATGTAGATACATTTACCGTCGCCGCTCGGCCAGATTCTTGGCTTTTCGCTCTTCATCCTTGATGTGCTGCTGCCTGTAGTGCTCCACAACATGGTCGAGGTTCCTAATATGCCCGGCCCTGTTGTTCGCCATTGCGTAGGATTGCAAAGCTCTAAGATGATCATCAGTATAAGTCATCGCCGTGATTCCCGTGCTCAGGAGCGGGTTGCAGTGCCTACTCGGGATAGGTAACGTTGAAATATCTGTCTTTGCTAGAGGCATTCTCGAAAAGGTTGCGATCGTAACCGGCCTGTTCCATGGCACTAGTGTACACCTGATTGATTTCTTCCCAATCCTCCGGCTTTGATACGAACCTGGCCAGATAGTTGGTAACAGCTGATTCTTCACCTTGCCTGGGGACAGTGTTGTAGAGTATGACGCCACCGAAGAAGAAGGCGAGAAAAGCATAAGATCCTTTCTGCAGAAACGAAGATTAACATCGTAGTCACAGAGGTTGGATTGAGGAGCGTAAGCCTGTGATGATGGCCGATAGCCGTTGAGTAATCATACCCCGAAAGACTCCTTGCCCTCAGCAACAGGATCGGTATACACGCGGGTATCGCTAGCGTGTCTGCGGACCATCCGGCGCAGTTGGCGGGCAGCGCGGGCTACCTGGCGTCGGGCGGCGAACATTGCGGCAAGACTGACGCCGTCAATGGGCGAGACTGGGTTGCTTGGGCAAGAGAAGAACGATGGATGGATTCGCTGCAGGTGCAGTTGCGCGAAGATTATCCGATGATGTAATCGCCAAGGCCAATCAGAAGTCCGGTTGATGTCGGACAAGGCTACGACAAAGGCTACGGAGTACGCATGTGTCTAATCTTCAACAAGTCCACACCCCGACACCACCATCCCGCCTACCTTCAACCAGATATCCATCTCTTACACGCACGCGCTCCACCACTGCTGCGCTCTTCTCTTCTTCGGCACCGTTAGGAATTTTTCCGAAATCCCATTGTCGTCCCTCGACCTTGTCGTACACCTTGACCACTTCCTCTCCGGCCGCGCATACGATCCTCTTCGTGTCAAACATCATGCTCGTAATGGGCTTATCGTATGCGTAGGTGTCATAAATCGACCCCGTCCGTAGATCCCATATCTAAGCCACTATAATCAGCATCGAGACTGCGACATTGACCTGGATAGAGATGCAAAGGTGTCATGGCACATACCCTGATGCTCCTATCCCAGCTGCCAGTCACGAGATGGACGTCGTCAAACTGCAAGCACGTCACGGCCCCCGTGTGGCCCACTAAGCTCCTGTGAACCTGGCCGCTTCGGAGATCCCAGAGCCGAACCATGCCATCGGCCGTGCCGCAGGCCAAGGCCGTCTCGAATACCTGCAGGGCGCCGACAAAGTCTGCCGAACCGACGGCCTGTGGTCGCATCGTCGGTCTCCAGCCACCGCCGCCGCTCGATGTTACCGACGCTTGGGCGGCCGCCCACATGATGTCGAGCGTCTGCACACAGCGTCCTTTGTCCAGGTCCCAGTGCCGCAGCGTCTTGTCCGCTGAGCCAGAAACCATGATGTCTCCTCTAAAGTGAAAGGGCTGTCACTTCGTCCACATGGGCCTCGAGCGCGAAGAGCGCGCAGTCAGCCATGCTGCCCTCCTGCGGATCTATGGGCTGGTCATCGGCATTCTCAGAAGCAATCGCATCCTCGTCCTCAGCTTCCCGATCAAACTGGTTCCCGTGCGGGTGATAGCGCGATCTGCTGAAATCCCACAGGCGAATGGTGGCGTCGGCAGACCCTGTCGCCAGAATGTTGTTCTCGACCTGCAGAGCGCGGACCGAGGCAGCGTGGCCCTCTAGAAAGCCCATGCACCTTCCGGAATTGAGGTCCCAGACTTTGATGGTGTCGTCTAGCGCTGCAGTCACCAGGGTGCCGAAGGGCGCGTCAAAGTCCATGGCCGTGATGTTGTCTCTATGGGCCCGGATCTTGCGTATGTTCGAGCCGGCCTCCAAGTGCTCGTGTAGAATAGCCACAGATCTCCGCTGATGAACCTTCTTCGGTAGGCGCGACGGTGTGCTGCTGGCCGATACTGGCAACTTCTCGTAAACCGATTGGGACATGAACTCGCCATCCTCATCCTCGTCAGCTGCGACTCCGGCATCTGCGTCAGCTTTGGATGGTGTGTTTTGCACTGTGCGCAGCGCCTCGCACGCGAGTGCCTGGGCCTCCTCCAAGCGACCTTCCACATCGATGACTGTTCACCGGTCAGCACCTGATTTCCATCCCGTAGTGGTAGAGCCACATACTGTCGTGCTCCAGTAAAGCCTCATCCTGCTCGAGCCCGGCTAGGCGGCCGAGTATGATGTTTCGCATTCCGTGCAGGTTGGCCAGCTTGTTGTCGATTTCACGGATCTCACTTTTGGCCATGTTCTTCCGGATGCTGAGCAGCTCAAATTCTTGCATCATAGCGGCCTTATCTTTCTTCAGATGAGCCAGGCTCTTGGCCCCGCCGGCCGCTACCGGGCTGTCGTCGAGCAGCTTCCGGCCTCGCGATACGCGGCGGCGATGCTTCTTGCCCTCGTGCGTAAGCTCAGGGAAGCTGGCCTGGAAGGCCTGAAAGAGAGAGTAGTTGTTTTCGCTCTCCGGTATGTTGAATAGCAGCTCGTCGGGCAAGCGGGTCAAGGCGCGGTGCTGGATCTCGGCCGTCAAAAGTCGCGCTCGTACAAGGTCGGTCGGCGTAGTCCGGGCCATAGGAAAGACACTGCGCTGAACCGAGGGGCGTCGTAGTTGGTGCTGGACCTGTGCCATGGCAGTCTGGTAGTGGGTGCTAGGTGTTTCGGTCGCCATCAGGTGCGATGCCGTCGTAGTGACTTTGCGACTGAAGGCCTCGAGGCCGCGTGTCTGCGGAAAGATATGAGAGGTGGTATCAGCGCAGGTCGAACGGTTTTCTCTCCAGGGCCAGACGCACTGAGAAGATGGGCTGATCCTCGTCGGCATCGGCGTCATCCAGAAAACCATGGTCGCCGTCTGTGCTAGCAGCCATGGCTCAACGGCCGCGGTCGTCGGTCAGAAAGGCGGTGATACGACGGACTGTGCAGGCAAAGACGAAGGGCGCTATTGGTGGTGCCCAGCCACTTGTGCCGCACAAAAATGGGGCTCCGGAACTCGTGCACGGCGAATGAATTAATGCGCCCTGACTGAGTGGATCATGGTTTGTTGTTAGGATGCAGAAGCCGAGCGTGTCCTCTCGCCATGGCCAAAATAAGCCTCGACATCACTGGCCCACCACACCCGGCTCAGTCGCGGAGAGTAAAGGCCTAAGGATCGAGTTTACGAATATGCTTCGACACCCGGATGGTCAGGGCGATCTTAGGGACAGTCCAGGCGTGGAAGGGCACGACAAATCGCCGAGGAGCCTGTAACTATAATCTAATGTGCTGCAAGGCCAGAGCCATAGAAACGAGCTGCGCTGACTCTGCCCATGTGATTAAGCCGACACCTTGTTAAAGTCTGCTTCTAATATGAATGAAAGATCCGACTTCCTGCTTTTCACGCAAATACTCTCATTGAAGCTAGAATATCTCTTGTTCTTTCAATGATCTGGAGAGTTCGACAACAAGAGCTTCAAGACTATTGATTCTCAAGTTCATTGCCCTGTAAAGAGACATAAAATGCCGAATCATGGATGTCAGATTCGGTATAGCTAGGTCATCACCGAGCACCGAAGTAATTCTTGCTCTTCCACTCGCTGTTAAGCATATATAGCCAAGGAGAATCGACAGGTAGCTGGTAGCGACGCTGACTTTCGAATCATTGACTGAATACGCCTGTTATGCACATAGTCGTTCCAATCAGCGGAGTATCACTTCATAAGGTTCGACAACGTACCTCGCCTAGAACCAGGCGATGACCTTGCCAGAGGACGATAAGTTCGTCTAGCGCTGCTTTCTGGATAGAAGTTCGAGCCTGCGGACTATGTTCCATGATGTTAATCGTGACGCCTAGTATGAGTAGCAGCTCGTCATAGACGTTTTCCTCGAATGACTTGTTGGTGATTCCGTGTTCCACGCTCCTAAAGCTCCTTCCAATGCAATTAGCCAATAGCCACAGTAATTCAGGATCGCCAAAGGCAGTCGCGCCCTTTTCAGTGTTTGTGGTGTTGATGGCCAATTTGAGAATAGCCGCTCCTAATTCGCGATCATAGCTCGGCCAGCGTTGCACGGCGCGTTTCAAAAATATGCATGTGATCTCAGGTAGTCGTAGTGGAATCAAATCCTGCTTGCTCGATTCCGAAGCCAGTTCCTCTGTGAACAGCGCCCCCAGTGAGTAGATTAAAACAGCGAAGTCAATATCGTCTGTGGCTCCTGCCTCCGAGAAGTGGAGAGCTATCGATTCTAGTTCATCCACGAAGTTGCTCATCGATTGATGGAGCCATGGCTTCTCTGAACAGCGAGAGACAGTTTCCAAAAGCTGTAGAGCTAGAGTGCGAGGTGACAGCTTGGAGGGTCGAAGCCCGTGCCAAATGGGCATTTCAATCAGTGTGTCCTTGACGTGACGAACCGCTATCATCGACGTTCGTGACATGTTCACCCCCCTTCTTTCTGCCACGATATCAATATCCTCGTCAATTCGAAGTAGACGGCCTATCAATTTTCCAAGATCCTGCCGAATGAGCTGCTGGACCAAGTGAGGCGCAGGACTTAATTTAAGGAAGATGACAATGGCTGCTGACAGAGAAAACCCACAGACCACATCAGCTTCCCTGCCTACGCCTCTTGCAATGTTATGGTGGTGCGCATGGTCTCGGAATCGTTGGAAAAAGTTTGCTTTGGTTAGCCTCTGAGCCAGCTCGCAAAGTGCATTTCTCCGCATAGTCAGAGACCCAGCGTCGGGACTGCCGATTCTCGTCAAAAGGTCATCCAGTTCATCGGATAATCGATTGTTTGCCCCAGATCGGCGAAGCTCGTGGACACTGCTAATAGCGGGCTGGCAATCAAGGTCATCGTCTTCAACGTCATAAGCACTGGCGTTTTGCATGGATCGGGACGGCTCCTGTTGATCAGATGTACTTTCAAAGCTACTGCTGTCCCTTGGATGTTCCGTAATGTAAGCTCCGTACAATTTGCTTGGTGTGTTCCCTGACTGGCTGTACTTGAGCTTCGCTCTTTTGCTCGGTGAAGTCCCCTGATAATTACCGGGTTGCATTTGCCGTTCTTGGCTCGACGCCTTCTGATTAACTGGAAGGCTTGGCGTCATGCCTCGATTTCTGAAACGTCTCCCATGCAGATTAGTAGAGCTTTTCCGCATCAAGTGATTCTATTGTTGGCCAAGTAAGTCTCTTATTCACGGGCTCGTGCCCGCTTTCACATCGTCTCTGCCATATCGACTTGAAAGCATTGCATACTTGGGAGTCTGGTTGGTCGCATATTAAAGTTTAGCCCCGCCGGTTTCGATTGACCTGAGAAAAAAACGTATCAGGAATCGTATCTTTCGGTTGGTAAATTTGGCTATAAACGGAGTGAGAACTTACTATACATAACATTGAATACACCCAGTCGAATATGAGATTTTTATGATTATTTTGCATCAGATTTCAGGTCATTATTAGCCCAGGTGTCACGGGCTAAGCCCATTATGTACTTTTATGGCTTTGTCATGTATGACAGACCATCACAAGAGCCGAGTTTATGCCGAGAAGGAGTGGGGCCGGGTGGGTGCGGGCTCTAGATAGATCATGAGTGGACCCTGGGGCGTCCCTTTCTTTTCTCTCCTCATCTTGGATAGCTTTTAGCTAAGAACAGAAATTGGTGAATAACCTACTCTGAACTTCCTTACACCAGGGCTGAGTCGAATCTGGCCTAGCCTGCCCTATGCCATTGAGGTCTGGGTGCTCCACAGAAAACATATCGTATAATTAGTTAGAAGCCTTAACTTACTATTTAACTGCCCACGGACACTGCCTACCCAGAACTAACCTGACACGTGACCCTTCAGGTCCGTGGTGGTACTAAGGGATGAAGGATACGTAAATGACTTCTTGCCCGTGCAACCAATTATCCATCCTATGAGCCTTCCCGCAAACTGCGCGTCAAAAGGTTGAAGTCTGGACGTGAACGCTCGTTATACAACGGCCTAGGAAAGTGGGGAGTAACTAACTTAATATCTGCAGTGCTATCAGGGTTGATTTGAGCGCTAGAAACGTGTCACAAACCGGATTTCCGCAGGGCTAGGTTTTTTCTCCTTCAAAGCTCGAATGACCAAAGTTAGGACATACCTACCTGGGGCGCCAGCACGTGGCAACACAATCTTGACGCAGGACACGTGTTCGCAAAACGAGAAATGCGTCACTGCCGCCTACAAGCCGGCGCATTCTCATTCACAGGAGCATCGGCAGCCCTTACCGCCTTCGAACAGCGCAATGGTACACCGACTGTTGATGACGGTGCGAGCGTGCTCGACAGTATTCACGTGAGCCGTTAACGCCTTCGGCGGACGTCGGTGGTCGCCATGTTCGCCGGACGAGCAGGCGTCGAGGTGCTCGTCCATGTGGCGGCGCCGAGCGCGAGCGCCGACGACGTCCACAGACGGTTTGCGCGCGCCTATCTCGCCTTCAAGCCTTTGCCCCGGGAGAACTACAAGAATAAACAGCCGCAGACGCAGAAGGTGCCGTCTTCGCGTAGCACCAACGATCACGTCCAAGGCCACGACCACGATGCCATCTTCGTCTTCGGCCCAGAGTCGCAGGAACTCAGCTTTCGGAGCGCGCTCGACAACCGCTCGTCACCGCGGTAGCAGCCGCCAACCCTCGCCAGTCAGATAAGCGACTCATACCCTATGCCTGACTTCGGTCTCGTCGCCGCCTCGCCGACCCATCTGCTGCAGTGTTTCTTGACTTTCGGCGAGAACCGGGTGCATAGCTGCTCGCCGACGCTCTGCGCCGCGTCGCCATCTTTGACAGAGGGTTTGGTCGGACGGGGCACAGAGCCTGCCTTGTCGCCGCAGGCATATACAAACGGCGGCGACGACAGTTTTCGTGATGCGAAAATCCATGGCACCGACCAAGTCCTATCGTTCATAGAGAGCACCGGCGGCAGCAATGATAGCCTACGTGGCCCGCTAGCTCAAGATGCTGCCCAAGTTCCGTCGCTGATGCCGAAGCCCAGAAGCGGTGGCAAAGACAACTTCCCAGGCCCTCATCGCCACGGTGCGGCGCACATCACCTCGTCCATAACAAGATCCGTCGGCCATGGCGACAGCTGCTACGGCCCGCCCTTCCACAACGCCGCGCAGGTCATACCCGTTATGCCACTGGTGCCACCTGGTCTGCGCCAGAAGCGAAAGCGGCCAGTTGAGGACCGAGATCGCCTCGGCCAAACAACCTCAGACCTCACGCACGTTTCCTGTAGCACTGCCAGCCAGCCGCTCCGCTCGTCGCCGCTGCCTGGTGCTGAGGCAGAGCCCCAATGGCCACGACTCTCGGGCCTCGAGGCGACGGAGGAGCTACCGTCCTTGCTGGTCGGCCCCACCGACGCCGACGGGATGGAGATCCGGCCGCCGTCGCCGCTGGTGGGCTCGGCACACGTGACGCCCGACAATCTCTTTCCCACCATGCTGGCCAAGCTGGCGCACGACCTCTCATCGCGTTATCGCTGCGCGCCGCCGCGCCGCGTCCTTGAACCCCTCGACCGCGGCTTCTGACTGTTCGACTACTCCGCCTGGCCGGACCACACCCGTAACCATGCCTGGATCTTCCTCAAAAACTACTTGCGAGGCGGCCTCGCCGGCTGGGGCGTCTGGTGCCGCCGCGCCGAGCCGCCTCACGACTGGCTGCGCCTCTACGGCTGGGCCTGCGTCGCCAAGCACACCTACCTCCTGCTCTACATGGCCAGCAACCGCCTCGTTAAGGCTACGGGCGCGCGCTGGTACGGCGATGACGGCGCCCTCGTTCTCGAGGTGCCCGCAACCGCATCCGCTTGATCCAATCTGCCCAGATTAGATCTACCACACCCCTATCTTCCACGCTCCTCTCCTTACGCTACCATGCTACTCCACTCGTCTCTAGATGTGCCCAATGGGAGACGTCTACTACGACTACTGTAAGTAGTAATGGGTGTAGGATCATGTCCAGTGAATTATCGTGGTTTCTTTTGAATATTTTCCCCACACTGCTCCCCTTTTATTGTATCTTGTAGAATAGTATAAGCGTCAACATGCGGGCGAGCTTCAACAACCAGAGCAGGCATGACAAAGGAGACACCATCAACTACTCATAGGGGACAATGGCAGTCGCAATGTCATGATTAGCATGTGACTAGCAGAGAAAAAACAGTATGCATGGCTATCAGTCCATCTGTATGACGAACGGGGACCATCGCGGAGGCCGGCCGCCCCAATGACTGCGTCATATATGTTGCTGAAGCCGGCGAGCGTCCATGCGCAAAAACAGCTCCTAGGCAGGCTATGAAGGTAACAAGACCGCCATCAGCATTCTAAGTCCAGGCGCCTAGAGGCGAGGAAATGTGACGCGAACGGCTGGGCTAAGGCCTTTGTAGTGCTTTTCCCAGTACACCTTAGCCTTAAGACGGAGTTCCTGCCGCAGTGGCGCTGCCTTGCGGGACTCGGCGGCGGACGTATCCTCAAAAGGCTTCTTTTCGGTGGCGCTCAATGCGTTCCACTCTTGAGCAAGAGTTTTGAAGGCTTGCGTGTTGGACTCCTTACCGATCAATGTCGAGAGACGAGGCTTAAGGTAGAGAGCGAAGGGTGAGCGGGTCCCTTTAGGCAGGCGGTCGTCCTGAAGCAAAGGGACGTGTTTAGGCTTGATTTTCTGAGCGAGACGGCTTCGGGCCAGGTTGGCCAGGTAGATGGCTTCGGGAGGGTGGCTTAGAATCCAATCCTTGCGAACTTGCTGGTTACGGGCCAAGTTGGCTTTGGCCTGAGCTGACAGGCGCTGAGCGTTTGGGGATCAGCCTGGATAGAGAGAAGCATGGGACATGGGGTTAATGGAGCTTGGGACCTACCTCCATTTCTGGTGCAGACAGATTCTGGAATTCGGCAGTGAGCTGTCGTAGCTTATCCCGTGGCTTGCCGGTACCCTTGGGGTAGTTTTGGGTCACGAAGAGAGCAAGTCTGTTGACAGGCAAAGTCTTGGGACTCTTCTCACTCTTGGGGCCGTAGTAGAGGGCCATAGTCTTGAGGACGCGGATATCTGCCCTCAACTGCTGTGCCGGCGTCTTTATCTTGACGGCTTTCTTGGCCGGCTTCTTGGCCGGCTTCTGAGACTTAGTCACTTTCTTTCTCGGCGCGGCCGCCATTTTTTTCTTATTCGACCTGGTCACGGTGCACTTGACGGACTTTGTCGAAACAGCTTTCTTCTTGGACCCGGATGTCGCCGACACCTTCTTCGACTTGGCTGCCGCAGCCGGGATGCGCACCCAGGCCGAGCGGGAGAACGTGCGAACGGGCACGGCGGCGACGGCGCGAGGCATCATGACGACAAGCCTGAGCTGGCGGGCGCCGAGCACCTGGCTGATGGCGTTCATCATGATGACGTCTGAAACGAGCAGAATGGATGTGGCGGGTCTCTTCTGCCTGTCCTCGCTCTGCCTCTCGTCGGATTTTTTTCTTCGATAAAAAGAGTTGGAGAAGAAGATGGCTCGTCGAAGTAGTCGCCGGCGGAGAGGAACAGAGAAGGCTGCCCGTGATTTGACCCTCGCTGAGCGCAGTTGCCAAATCTACGCCTGATCTGCTCCAGTTGCTGTGCCCCATGCCTCAGTTAAGGGAGGGGAACCATGCCGGCGTCTTCGAAACCGAGCGAGTGGGTGTCGCGCAGGGTTCTTACCTAAATGTATGTTAGGCTCTGTTTACCAGAGACGCGGGCCAGGTGGGGGCTCACCTACGTTGCCGTGTCGCGCGCGCGAAACTTCCTGAGCCAAAGTGTTGTGATGTATGTAGCTTGGGTACAGTGCGAGATGCGAAGAATCACACAAGCCATGTGACTATAAATTCCTTCCGGGCAAAAGGAGAGTTAATAGCTGTAAGTTCACAAGGTACTAGGGGGGGCCTAATAAGTCGGCCCCCCGTGCTCGATCCTCTTGCACGGGGGGGTCCGTTGACCAGGAAAGGGTTCGCTGACCGGGAAAGGATACGTAGCTACATAATATTATTGCCAATATGTACACAAGCTGGAGTCCATCATTTTACGTGCAAACCTTCAATATCTGCAACATATCTTGTCATTCTATGTTACTAAGAAAGTGACGCTAACTATTGCGTATTAGACCTCCAAAACCAGTCTGTTGTCGTAAGCAGTGTTCTTTCGACGCGTTCGCAATAGTCTCATTTTATTACATCAATTGATCCTCACAAGTCCAAATCAATTGCAATTCCTCTCAAAATCTCAAAATTTCTTATTCTTGCGGTGAGATAAATTCTGTCGAAAGATGGATTGATGCGGAAACAGGGAAACCAATTTTTGTGAGAAATACTGCAGAGAATCTCGAGACGCGTACTGTCGCTGCGGCAGAATTATATCACGAGGGTTATTTTCCCACGATCAAAGCTGCCGCTTCTGCACTCGTTGTGCCGTATAAGAGACTCTGGTCTCGCTTACAGGGGAATCATCCCGTTAGTGAAAATGGAGGCAACTTTACGCTGCTGCAGCCGGAAGAGGAGGCGGAAGTGATATGTTGGGCACATCGTCGGATTACTCAAGGCCACCACATCCAACGACGATCACTTCAACAGCACGCCAATGCGATTTTGCGGGAAAAAGGTCGACAGACAAAGGCTTCAAGATCTTGGGCCCAACGTTTCATGCGACGGCATAGAGATATTTTCCACCGCCGCAAGGCAGTCTCGCGAGATGCTAAACGTAAGGTTTATGCAAGACCGGGCTAGAATTGATGCTTTTTTTAAGTCTTGGTCAAAATTTATTCACGACCACAACATCAATCGTGAAAATATTTGGAATTTCGATGAAATGGGTTTTATGGTTGGACATCTGCAGAAAGGCATGTTCCTCTGGACTTTTAATGAAATCGACAAGCCCATTTTGACAGACTCGCGTGATCTTGTCTCCGTTACTTCTATTGAAGCTGTATCCGCCACTGGAGCCGTGATTCCTTCATTCCTGATTCTTTCAGGCGTTCAAATCCCAGTTTGCTGGGTCAAAAACGACCTTGACGGTGATACGGTCATTGCGACCAGTCCAAAAGGCTACATCAATGACATGATCGCCATTGAATGGATCAAGCATTTTGAGATTCACACAAGGACTGAAAACCCGACTGACAAGCGGCTGCTGCTTATGGATGGCTGTGACAATCATTATACCGAAGAGATGGTTCATTTCTGTCATGATCATCGCATTGAGCTCTTCCCCTTGCCGCCGCATCTTACACACTATCTTCAGCCGCTGGATGTTGGAGTTTTCCGTTCCTATAAACACTGGCATCAACAAGTATTATATCGCGAGATTGCCGACGGCGCCACTGATTTCAATAAGACCGATTACTTGTATCATCTCCAAGAAATACTCACGCGATCTTTCAAGAAACACACAATCCTATCTGCCTGGGAGAAATGCGGGCTGGTCCCTTTCAATCCAGCTGTGGTTCTTGATCAACTACAAGACGCGTTATCGTCATTGGCTCAAGATTTTGATCAATTTGATCTTCCGGGCGCAGTAAGAGCCGGCTTTCAGCCTAGTGAGAATATCTCTAGAGCGCTTGCCGATGTATGGACTCCGAGGCACACATCAGGCACCTTAGAGCCATGTACGCCCTCGAAAAGGCCACGATTTGACTGGAAAAGTGTCGCAACCCCAAAGCACAGCTTGCTTCTCCTTCATCAGCTTCAAGAGTACGTCAAGATTCGGGTCGAGGGATGCATCGATGCGGATGTGTCATTGACCCCGTCAGTTAGTCACGTCCTTTCGAAAGCAAGCAAGGCCGAGCGCATTCTTGCCTTGACTGGCATCCTAGTTACGGCAGAAATGATCTCGATTAAAGAAAAGCAAATACGGCGATCGGCGCTTAGCGAAAGTGCCCAGATTAATGGCCGCTTCGGCCCCTTGAGTATTCATGATGTTCGGAATAGTATCACAAAACTGAAGCCAGCTGAGTTGAGACTACAGGGTAGCTTGAATAAGGCTGACCGTCTTGCGCAATTAGACGACCCAGAGCCGCTATGTCTGAGATACCGCATTTTTCGCGAACTCAGGCATAATGGGAGAATTGCGAACAGCTTCACCTGGCCCAGTGACTATGATGATACTAGGATCAAAGAAGCAGCGTTATTGCTCGTCGCAGAACATCGTGGTCGCTCTTGTAACCGCAAGGCATTATATTTGGAAGTTGAAGGTATCGAAGTCACGGAAATCAATTTCACAGAAGGCAGCAGCGGCGAGTTGGATGTTCTCAAAGTTGAGGAAGTTGATGAGGTCCTTGAAGATGCGGATGTCTTGATTTGAGGATATTCTTGCAGATATGGAATTGGTGTGGAGACACTTGCACCTATTAGGGGAAAGTAGGTACTTTCTATGATGTTATTTTTCTATGTGAAATCCACTTATTCTATGTACCTTGAATTTCCCGGTCAGCGAACCCTTTCCTGGTCAACGGACCCCCCGTGCAAGAGGATCGAGCACGGGGGGCCGACTTATTAGGCCCCCCTAGCAGTTATGGTCAGTCAACCAACTATGCTTAGATAGCTCCTCAAAAGTTGTGCGCAGGAGATAGGCCCAAGTGTAACCGATCTTCTAACCGAGTGTCCTATCAAGCACCGGAAACGCACGTGTCCTTCTCGGCCCGTAGCTACGTAACCTCGCCTTCCGCTGCGGATACGGATACGGATACGATGCGAGACCAGGCCGCCGCTGCTACGCGCGTGCGTTCTGGCTGGACCTTTGACACGGAACTAAACGCCATCGGCCTCAGCCGCATCATAACTCTCTTTTGCATCAGCCTCGGCGCCCTTCCAGCGACGAAGACGGCGAGCTTCAACCAAGAGCCTTGCCTTCGCCTTCCCTTCTTCTCTGAGTTTTCGCGGCCCAATCGCCCAATCGCCCCCTCGTTTCCATCACTACCCGCTTTTGTTCTCTCCGCCAAAAGTCATGGATCATCGCCCGCAAGCCTGGGGTCGAGTGCGTTCAGCCCTGTATCTCCTCCTCTGCCCAAAGGCCTCGTGCTCACTGCTACTTGTTGCTCTGAGCTCTCCAGCCCAGAGATGACGTCTACGGCCCCTACGATGCGTCGTATATGCAGCCCAATGTGCCCAAGCAGTCCACCCAGCAGCCCATCGTCACCGGCACTTCGGTTATCGCCATCAAGTTCGGGGACGGCGTCGTCATTGCCGCCGATAACCTAGGTGCGCTCTCATCTGCTTATCTTGTACCCCTTAATCCTCTCCTTTCCCTCTATTTAAGAACAGCACACATACGGAAAGAGTAAGCCAAGAACTGACGGCAAGCGATTGACAAACGCCGACCCGTTTTGCCAAATCGCACAGCCTCGTATGGCTCCCTTGCCCGCTTTACCAACGTCAAGCGCCTGCGCCCCTTTGCAGATTCTTCCGTCGTTGGCTTCTCCGGCGATATCTCCGATATGCAGTACCTCGATCGACACCTGACCGACCTCGCCCTTGAAGAAACTTACAGTTTTCCCGACCGATCTCGCCTTTCTGCCGCCAACCTCCACCGCTACCTCGCCAAGCTGTTATACCGTCGCCGCTCTCGCTTTGATCCGCTCTGGAACCATATTCTCGTTGCCGGCTTCGATGACGCCAGCCGCCCTTTTCTAGCTTCCGCTGACCTACTCGGAACCACCTACACATCTCCCAGCCTCGCCACCGGCTTCGGCGCTATGCTCGCCCAGCCCATTCTGCGTCGCTTTGCTCCAGATGAGGAGGCCGCCGCTAAGCTCTCCCGCGACGAAGCCGTCAACGCTATCAAGGAATGCATGAAGGTTCTCTTCTACCGTGACGCCCGCAGCATGGATCGTTACTCCCTCGCCGTCGTCACCAGAGATGGCGTCCAACTCAGCAATGACGAGAAGCTCAAGAATCAAAGTTGGGCCTTTGCTGAAAGGATCAAGGGCTACGGTACGCAGAATGTCTGAGTAGCATAGCAGAAACCACATTTATATCACCCATCTGCTCTCTCCAAGCCTCCGGTCTATCATCCTCCTGGCCTCGCGTCCTGTGACGTGTTATCTCCCTCCAAACGCGAATCAGCCGTCCGCTCTCCCATTCGAACTCTTCTTTTAGAATCACTTCAGCCGGCCAATCAATGAGAAAGCCCACATGTACGCACGTATGTCGTGAGTTGCGATCCAAATCCAACCATCCGTTTAACAAGCTTGCTGTACATCGCCCTTTTTTTCTCGAAAAAGCCAACTCCTGGTGATACTGTCCGTTACGACAATGCCGACCGAAAGAATGACAACAGTGGAGTTCGCACCCTCTCCCTTTCCCCGTCGCTCTGACGCGCCCACAAAGCCTGCGATAAACATTCACCCTTGCCTCGCCAAAATGCCGGGTCGCGCACTCACTCGACCGTCACCGACTTGGCCAGGTTGCGAGGGAAATCCACGTTAAGGCCTTCAAACACGGCGAGCCAGTACGCAATCAGTTGTAGCGGAATAACGTTCAGGAGGCCCTGGAGACAGTCGACCGTCTTGGGTACCTCAATTTTCTCCGCGTCCGACGACTTGAATTCAACGTCGCCCTTATTGCAGATGACAATGGGTTTGCCGCCTCGAGCAATCACTACATAGAACAGCGTCAATGTGGGTCCGGGCGATAAAAAAGCCACGCACGACAAGAGGGCATTGCTTGCTTACCTTGCTGATATGCGTTGAGCGACTTCTTAAAGATCTCGTCGCGGGTCAAGACCATGATGATGGGCATGTTCTCATCCACAAGCGCCAAGACGCCGTGCTTGAGCTCGCCCGACATGACGGCCTCACAATGGAGATAGGAAATCTCCTTGATCTTTAGTGCGCCCTCGAGGGCGGTTGAGAACTGACTGCCTCGGCCGAGAAGTAGCAGCGACTTGTGGTTCTGGAACACCTTCTGACACATTTCTTTGATGGGTCTGTCCAGCTCCAGTATCTGCTTAATCTGGCCCGACACGTTGTTCAGGCCCTCCATAATCTCCTCGCGCCTACTCTTCTTCGAGGCGCGGTCCTCACTGAGGTAGAGTGCAAACATGACCATGGCAATGAACTGTGAGGTGTAGGCCTTTGTGGAAGCAACGCCAATCTCGGGACCCGCGTTGACGTGCACACCGCAGTGCGTGAGCAGAGAGATGGAGGAGCCAACAATATTGACGATACCGACAGCCAGGGCGCCGCGCTCGAGACAGTAGCGCAGGGCCATGAGCGAATCGGCCGTCTCGCCAGATTGAGAGACGAAGACGCACGTGTCGTCGCGGAAGACGGGAGCTTGCCGGTCAAGGAAGTCCGAAGCCAGTTCGACCGAGATAGGAATTTCGGCAAGCTCTTCAAAAATACCACGCACCGCCATACAGGAGTGATAACTCGTCCCACAAGCGATAAAGATGATGCGCCGGCATCGACGAATCGTCGAAATGTACGACCGCAGGCCACCAAGCGTGACGGACTTATTGGTCATGTCCAAACGGCCACGCATTGTGTTGACGACGGACTCGGGCTGCTCGAAAATTTCTTTTTGCATGAAGTGGTCGAACTTGCCTTTCATGATTTCCTGGAGCTCTAGCTCGAGCGTCTGAATAGTGCGCACGTTCGAGCTTCCATTAGCCTTTTTGAGCCGGTGGATGTTAAGTGAACCCTCGTGGATGTGGGCAATGTCGTCATCCTCCAGATACATGACTTTTTTGGTGTGCTCAACGATGGCGGAGGGATCGGAGGAGAGGAAGAACTCGGTGGGCATGGGCATGCCGTCGTCGGTCATGAAGGCGCGGGACTGGGAGTGGTGGAGCAGAGACTTATCGGGGGCTCCAAGGAGAGAGTTGCTGGGGCTGAGAAAGTCGGATGCGTTCTTTTTGAGCGCCACGTTTTGTGAGGCGGCCTCGGCTGGCAGGGCCGTGTTCTCGTCGGCGTATTCAACGTCGACAAGGTCGACTTTCATGCGTCGCTGAGTTTTAACGCCGATAACGAGGGGCGAGCCCTTGCGGGCGGCAATCACCTCGTGCGGGTAGTGAACCGACTTGATGAGCAAGCCGTAGGCACCCTCGAGTTCCTGAATGACCGTCTTGGCCAGGTCGGTGAAGCCTATCTGGGGATGTTGGTTGTGGATGTACTTGGTCAGCTTGGCGATACACTCTGTGTCCGTCTCCGTCTCAAACTTGAAGCCTTTGCTGTTAAGCAGAGTCTTGAGCTCCTTGTAGTTGGTAATGATGCCATTGTGGACGACGGTGAATTCCCAGTTGGGGTCGGACCTGCATCAGCACGCTCAGTAAGTACATCTCGAAGGCCGAAGGGAAAACTAGGAGCAGGCGGAGGAAGCGAGCGGATTGCGTATTTACCGGTGGGGATGGCAATTTGTGGTGGAAGGAGGGCCGTGAGTGGCCCAGCGGGTGTGGGCGATGCCGGCATGAGAGTCGAAGATCTTGTCGAGGTCGACCTTGGACTCGTCGATGAGCTTCTTCAGCTTGGCTACCTTGCCGACCTCCTTGTAGGTGAAGACCTCATTCTTGTCGCCGTCGACAGCCAGGCCGGCCGAGTCGTAGCCGCGATACTCAAGACGGAAGAGGCCTGGACAGAAGGGTCAGGCGGGGTTTGGGGGGGCTCTGTGCCTGGGGTCGGAGCCACGCACCATTGATCAGGGTATCGAGAATAAACTTGCGGTCCTTCTCCACCAGGTAGTTGATGTAGCCGAAGATGCCACTGGCGAAACGTTAGCACGAGGGCGAGATGGCGGCCGGTCCGAGAGCGGGGTGGGGAGGCAGCGGCTTACCACATAGTGACGGCTTGCCCTCGGACGGAAGGGTAAAAAGCTGCGCACGGAGTCTATAGGGGCAGACGGAAGGCCGAGGCATAGGGCAGAGGCTGATGAGAGCACAAGGGCGGAGAGACGGAAGGGAGATGGGCGAGAAGGGCGGGACGGGCCAGCTTTATGCGGAGGGGATGGATGAGAGGGTTTGTGAACGAGGTGGGGGAAGGAGGGAGCAGACTGAGGCACGATTCTGGTGGTACCTACTACGGACGCGACGCTTATCCGTGCCCGGTGCTATTGTTGCAGTGCGTACATGGGAACAAACAACCGGTTAGTTCGACGTCTGGCCACCGTGCTTGGCTGGGGGGGGCAGATTTAAATGGCCCCTGTTGCTGAGGACGACGGGCGACGAAGCTGTGACTGCCGCGGACGGGGGCGGCCTCGGCGGCTGGTGGGCCTCGGCCGGACAGGCGTGGATAAAGTTGACTGCTGGTTGCTAGTAGGCATGGCTGGCATCAGCGCACCGGCCTGGCTTCAGTTGACAGTCCTTGCTGGCTTCGGTTATCTGGCGGTCGCGACAACTCGACCGCCCGTGATCGCCAGTCTGCCTGCATGAGTTGGCCGACCAAGGCGTGGTCATCATTGACCACACGCGCAACAGCCGACCGATGAGGCCATCATCGCGCAGCGCAGCAACTGTCGTTGTGTATGCACGTCGAACCGCGACCGCTGCTGCTCCTTGCCGACGCTCGTCAGACCAACGGCTCATTCCTCCCTCGTGTGTGAGCCGCCCAACGAACCACGGCGGCCGCCGCACAGCAACAAACACAACAGTAGCAAGGCGGCGCCAGCGGCAACACGAGGCGTCCTGCCGCCGTTCGCCTTCCGGGGCTTTTTGTGCCCGTTCGCGCCACCGGCTCGCCAGTCTCCCTCCTTGCGCTCTAAGAATAGCCTCTTCCCACAGTCGGCGACGGCCATTGGCTGCTTTTCGCTTCTCCACGGGCAGTGGCTCCTGACTCCTGTCTGCGCTAACAGGTAACTCGTACGGAGTGATAATGCTCGATAGCATGAGCCGATCCACTTTGTACGCTTTCTTACACCCCTTTCTTCACTCGACTAGCTGCCAAGTATCCCATTTTGCGCGAAATGTGTGTGCGCCCGAAAAGTGATGCATTGCTTGTTTATGTAGTGAGCCATGATATCGAATTTCCACTCCGACCCTAACCCACGGTCCCCCTCCCACCGCTTGATAGCATCATTCACACTCCTCACTTGCATCGAGCCGTCGCCCGAAATCTTCTTCAATCTGCTAGTCTATTCGTGCAGTCTTTTCTGAGTGGATCCGCTTTCGTCTATGCGTTCGAGACGCGGCGTAAAGAATATACAGCACCCTCTCTTCTCAGCCTCATAATTTCTGATACTCCAGCTTGCCCTCCAACCTCTTGGCCTCTGCCACCTTCCGAACCGCCTTGTTAAAGTCGTCCTGGTTGATCGAGTCCCGGTAGTCCTTTATGGCAAAAAGACCGCTGTGCAGTCTATATGTTAGTCGTAGCCCTGACCTCTACTGACGTCACTGGGCTACCACTTACGCTTCCGTAACAACATTTCGCATATCCGCCCCATTCAGCCCATCGCTCATCTTGACAACGCTCTCAAAGTTCAAGTCCCCGTCCAGAACTACGCTCGACGAATGAATCTTGAGGATTTCTAGCCGGCCAACCTCATTAGGTAGCGGTATCTCGATTTTGCGGTCGAGCCGGCCGGCACGTAGAAGCGCAGGGTCCAGCGTATCCGGTCTGTTCGTCGCCATGATTATTTTCGTCTTTCCCAAGTAGTCGAAGCCATCCAGTTGGTTGAGGAGTTCCATTAGCGTTCGTTGAATCTCTCGGTCTGCACTCGTGCCCTCGGAGAAACGTCGTCCACCGATGGCGTCAATCTCGTCCATGAAGATGATGCAGGGCTCATGCTCTTTAGCGTAACCAAACATTTCGCGGATCAGTCTTGCCGACTCGCCAATGTACTTGTCCACGATAGCCGAGGAGACAACTGCTTGACTGTCAGTAGCCACCCTGATTGTCTGACTTTCCGTCGCTGCCGTCTTACCTTTGAGGAAGTTTGTCTCTAAGCTGCTCGCCACTGCTCGGGCCAGTAAGGTTTTTCCAGTTCCTGGCGGCCCATACAGCAGCACGCCCTTTGGTGGCTTGATTCCTACTCGAAAGAAGAGCTCTGGGTTCTTGAGTGGAAGCTCGATGACTTCTCGAAGTTCCCGAATTTGGTCGTTGAGGCCGCCAATACCCGCGAAGCTCACTTGTCCCGGGTCCTCCAAAGACATATTGTACACGAGCGGGTCGACCTCGCGCGGTAGCATGCGCATTATGGTGAGCGTTGTCATGTCCAGCGCTACACGTGTGCCCTGTTTCAGCTTCACCTTGTCTACCTTTGATCTGCATCCAACGACGTATCTAGGCCCTGAAGACGCCTTAATAATAACTGAAGATGTCTGTCAGCCGACTAGTGAACATGATATGTTCGAAGCCTAAAAATAAGCCTGGTTGAAGGGGGGTAAAGGTTTGCAAACATCTCTCTTCGTCCAGTTGCTTCAAGACTTCGCCGATAATCTGACCAACGCTCTGCAATGCCTTAATGTTGTCCTCTGTTCTGTCGAACTCCTTCTGCAGGTCCTTAATATCTAACCGAAGATTCTTCAGCTTTGCTTCCCATTCGCGGGACTCTATGAGCTTCGCTCGGCAGGATTCAAGTGCAGCCCGGCGCTCTCCCTCAGATGCCATGATCGATAATGTGTCGGCGTCTGTAGCACTAACGTGTTTTTTTGAGTCGAATATAAAGCTCTCTCATGCGATGTGTGCACAAAAAAGGTTTCAATGCGACGAAAAGTTGGCCTAAAGTAAGTTGTTCGCCTCAAATCAAGGATTCCATCTCTTGGTGTGAGAGCTTACCTTGGGACAGACGTAACGCAACCGGCAAAATATCGGAAGTGTCTCAGTTACCGCCGATGCTTATGTACCGAGTAGATACCGCAGAGTTACCCTGGCGTAAACGATATTTTGGAGCCGAACTACGACGTAGCTACCTACTATTCATGTATGTAGTTCTGCTCGGTTCGGATAAGTAGCTAAATTAGCCAATCATCTACGTATAGTTACATACATCCTTCGTCCTTCAATTACTGGCAAAACACGAACTTTATGAAATGACACTCGATGCCTTTACGGGAAGAGCACGTAGTGAGATTGCCTCGTGGACGAAATTCTGGTGCGCAGTACTCTGCTTCAGCTGAAAATAATCGACTTAATTCAACTGCCATGTGTCAATCTTGCTGTAGCTCCGACGAACAAACCGTTCTAGCCTAGTTCCGCATCTCAATGACATTGAGCTGTTAGGCAAAGCTAGGGTATTTAATCCATCCAAGGTAAGGATCGATTGATTTGTATCCTTGTGGCGCTCCTTAAGAGGTCAAAACGTGAACTTCCAACTAAGAAATGGCTTTGTGTTTTCTCCACCGCAAGAGTAGGCTCGGTAGACCCATTTTTGCCCTGAAGATGAACAATGCTACCACTGACACTGCGTCAAGCTGGAGTACCGAGAGGCTCTGATCTCGTGCCTTCCTCGGCATCGAAGCCCAGAGCGCAAAGCTCGCGTACGAGTTCATTGATTTTTAGAACCTTAGCAATTTGCTGCGGAAGTAGTGCCTCTCCGTCGTTCTTTTTGTTCTGGAGCTCCCTGGTCTGCTTCAGCTTCTTCCTCAAATTCCGGGCTCGTTTCTCGCTCTCGACTGGATGGAAATCTTCAGTTTCTTCTGTTCTCAAAGACTGGCCCTCCGTTTTGTCCTGCTCGGGCCTGGCCCCAGCGCTACTGCCATCCGCGGCAGATTTTGCGGCTCTTTTGCGGGCCTCGCGCCTCTTTGCGTTCTTACTGCTGCTCGCAGAATTGCTCTTATCGAGCTGCTCGTTCCTGAGACCGTCCGCACCAGGTATACCTATTCTTTGGCCGCGCTCGCGAAAGCTTTGGGCGCACTGATTCTTATACACTTCGACATCTTCGGGCGGACGGTATCCAGGGCGGATTTTGATGGCCTTCCGGGTGCTTCCATCGGCTCGTACAGACTCGGGGATCTGACGCTCGCCGCTGTCCACGTCTGTGACAATGCCGGCAATTGAGGCTTCGGAAGGCATGGAGAAAATGCGCTAAGGAAGCCTGCGGCTTGCACCGCCAGGCCGTGCCAGTAGAGGGGAGGATACAGAGGAAGATGTTGGTTGCCCCAAGGGGTAAGTACAAGCCTGCTTGCTGATGATGCGGTCCACTTGCGCCTACCGCGAGTCGCCGCTAATTTATGGTACACTCCAACCAAGGCCTGGCAAACCGATGTCGCTTGCGGAGTCATAGCAACTGCGTTACATACATACAAGCATTGTCATTTAATATTGCATATTTTAAATACCTACTGCCGCTTTTGGTCCACTTGTTTGTCATCATGACCAGGGATACGAATACGGACTCACGGCGAGTTGACTCGCCTGAACTTTCGTTGACTTGAATCCTTGAACCTAAGCCGCTTTCCCGCTTATCGGCCAATCACAGCTGACCTAGCCACGGTCCAAAGATTTACCGCAGTCGATAGCTACAGACGCCAAAGGGACGTCAAATCATCACAACCACCAAGCCAGCGCCGCGGCCCAAGCCTCTTCTTATCAAACCACTTCGCTGGTGCTCAATCGCTGGACTGAAAATCATGGTATGAAAGGGCTCCTAAATTCCGCACTCTCAAATCGAACTGCAACTAACATTGCACAGTCTCTCGGCAGCCAAATCTACAGGCAAGTCTTGACCAGAGCTGACAAGCGAGTGGCGAGTCGGATCTAACAGCTATAACACAGCACTATCTTCAAAAATAATTATGCCATGTTGACAGCCGTCTTTACTGCCGGTTTTGCGTTCGAGATGTACGACCGCCCCTGCATTAAATGTCCTGGTTCGCCGGACTAACGTTGCCGACACAGGGGTTTCAACTCCAGCATGAACAAATACTGGGACAGTTTGAATAGAGGCGTAAGTTATTCACTATCGGTCGCAAAAAGGCGTACGGTCGGCATTCTAATGTGCAAATCAGCGTCAATGGAAAGACATCCGGAGCAAATACGTCGAGAACTCCGAAGAGGATGACGAGTGAGCTAGGCTAAAATCTACAGACTACCGAGGCAAAACTTTATGAATCATTATTGGAGCAATGGGATTTGGCGTTTTAGATACGCTGGCGCTCGGGCCAATTTTGCGGCTACATAGGGGACGGAGCTTTGCCCTCAGTGTCAAGATCAGCCAAGAGTATGCCTCACGCAATGTATTTCAGTAGACAGTCAAGCAGGGTTGTCGTAAACTGACTCATCACAACGTTGAGCTGATGTGCTGTTGCGCTCAGTAGCAGTGGGAAGTATGATTGATTCCACCGGCAGGAGTGTCAGTAGTATGTGACGGTGCCCAAAAACACTAACCAACGACCGCGGGTCATTACTCAAGTTCAGTACTTACGACGAGGCAATCCTGAACGTGAGGAGGCCTGTACTAATACAATCTTTATCCACTACGTGCTAGCTTTTATCAATTGCCTAAAAGTCCACCTGGCTTAGTTACACCATTATATCTGTACCTGAGTAATAAAGCCCACCTACCTGACTTCACCTACTCGTTTCGCATGCCTCGCTTTACTGCCCAAACCAGTGAATCCACCATAAGTCTCTTGCCCTATAAACCTCTGGATTGTCCTTCTCACGTCCTTTGGTTTTTCAAAGTTCCTACTCCTGCTTCCACTTGCCCTACCCGCGTACCTACTTGTCACGTCACGCCGGCAGTCCACCTTCCATAACGTCGCTACCAGTTCTTCTCTCCTCCGACCCTCAAATCATCTTCGCTTGGATGATACCTCGATTGACCAATATGAAAATCTAAGGATGGATCCTTCGCCATCGAACCCAGAGCGGAAGCTCTGTCAGCTGCTGGCAGACCTTCCCGCCCGCCACAAATACCGCTACACCGATGAGGCGTCTAAAGAGCTGCTCCAAAACCTCTTTTGGTCCCTGGCTGATGGCAAACCTGAATATATTCGACTACTATTTCCCTCTGGAAAGATCTCGGATAGCTTGAAGCTCAGTGATGCTCAGGGCGCTGTCGATGGGGCCGAATACACAGAAGCGGCCCGCGGTAAGCGCTGTGGCCACATCTTCAGGCCTGGTGAGGCGTCCTACATGTGTCGCACGTGTGGTACGGACGAGACATGCTGTCTCTGCAGTAGGTGCTTTGACGCATCTGATCACACGGGCCATATTGTTCGCATTTCGATGTCGGTCGGAAATAGTGGATGCTGCGACTGCGGAGATGATGAAGCTTGGAAGACGCCTTTACTTTGCACCATCCACTCTGATCTCCGCCATGAGGCCGACAAATGCAAGGCTAAGGAGACACTTGGCTTACCTGAAGATTTTGTGGCTAGTCTTTACATGACCATTGGCCGGGTTTTTGACTACTTCTGCGATGTTATCTCGTGCTCGCCAGAACAACTTCGTCAGTCAAAGACCAAAGACTCAATTTTGCGCGACGAAGAATCTTCTCGGCTCAATTCATCTTATTATGGGTCGGAATGTGAGCCATGCAGGGACTTTGCCCTAATCGTTTGGAACGACGAGAAGCATACCGTACAAGAAGTGGTCGATCAGGTAGCGCGAGCTTGCAGAAAGTCGTCGCCGGATGCAGCGGTAAATGCTTGTGAGACGAACAACGTTGGACGCAGCGTTCTGGCTTATGCAGAAGACATTGACCAGCTGTTGCGTATGTCTAAGACCATGGAGGCAATAAGGATAACTATGACCATTCGTTCGGCAAGGGATACCTTTCGTGAGCAAATGTGTGGCACCCTCGTCGAGTGGCTAAGCGACATCGCCGGCTGCGCAGTTGGCCACGACAGCTCTATTCTCAGACAAACCATTTGCGAGCAAGTCATGCGGCAATGGCGGCGAGGAAGTCCCGCCACCCACATACTCGGATTAATCGATGACGAAGACGAGGACGATCGGGCTATGGCATGGAGGAATAGGCAAAATATTGCGAGAGCCCGAGTTATCCTAGCTCCAGCAGACTTGGCCGTTTTCGCTGCTGGCCTCGAGGTCGTGCTTCGACAGGATGAAGATATGGGCGACGACGGTGGGGGCGACGACGACCAAGGTGAGATCGACGATGAGGATGCTGAAATGGACGGAGGCGATGGCGAAAACCGCTCTGTGTCGGGCTCCGTGGCAGACGGGGATGATGATATTATGATGGTTGACGCAAGAGGCGATGTTGCTGATCTAGGAATGAACTGGACTCGGCCGGACCAAGCTTTGGAGGAGGATGAAGCCACCATGGCAGGATATCCCCCTCCCCCGCCCCCTCCTATACAGACTCGCACAACAGCGACTCGCGACCGGGAAGGCACATCATCAGACTCCGACACGGCCGGGCCACTGATTGTACCAGCCATCTACGCTACGGCCAACAGAGACATTCCCAAGACCCCTGGAGAGACGAAAAAGTTCAGTCCAAAGCCGGGGAGGTATTGGATCGAGAGCCCGGCCATCTATGCCCAGCATAATGATGTTCCTCGGTCCGAGAATGTCTTCCAGCGCGTACGCTTAGACTGGCTGCTTCTTTTCGACCCACGGATGTGGAAAAAAGTCAGGAATGATCTTCGCGCTCTGTACATCTCTACAGTTGTGCAAATACCAGACTTCAAACACGTGCTGGGTCTCAGATTCGCGAGCCTCTACACTGTACTCGCCCAACTGTACCTCGTGGGTGACCGCGAGCCGGATCACTCCATCATCAACCTCTCTCTCCAAATGCTGACAACTCCTTCCATCACTGCGGAGGTAGTCGAGCGGGGCAACTTTATGAGCAGTCTATTGGCCATTCTTTATACCTTTCTGACAACCAGACAGGTTGGACATCCTTGGGACGTCTCCCCTGATGCTGTCCTGGCAGTTGAGAGTGGCTCAGTCACAAATCGTCGGGTTTACCATTTCTACCAAGACTTGAAATATTCATTTGGATCAACGCACGTGCAGGAACGGATCCGCTCTGAGCCCCGATACTTGATGCAGTTTCTGGACTTGGTAAAATTACATCAAGGCATTGGCCCAAGCGTGCGAGCTGTAACTGAGCACGTAGAATACGAAGCCGATTCGTGGATAACTTCCTCGTTGGTGACTCGGCAAATTAACCTACTAGCCCGAAACTTGGCTGAATCGTTTCGAGACTGCCCCCCGGAGGAACTCTATAACCTGCAACGAGCCATTCGGTTCACCGCAAAGACAGTTATACTTAACTCCATAGGTGCAGAGCGACACAGGTTCAAACAGTCTGAAATAAAAAATGAGGTCAAGTTCAAGACACTGAGCGACTTTGAATTCGACCTCGACTCGCCTTCTTACGACGTGGTCAGATTTTTCGTAGAAAAAGAGTCAATCAGCTTCCACCACGCCCTACACTACATCCTGTCCTGGCTCATCGAATGCGGACGTTTTATATCTGCGCCAAACTTGAGAGCTCTCATCAGTTTTGCCCCTCGGGAGCTCAGGTCACAACCTAGGCTAATGGGACGGCCTCAAGTGCCCAAGCAAGATTACGAACCGGAAGATTATCTGATAGCAGCTTTTGACTACCCGCTCCGAGTCTGTGCCTGGCTTGCTCAAATCAAAGCCAACATGTGGGTTCGCAATGGACTCAGTCTACGGCACCAGGCCAGTACGTATCGCGGAGTCGGACAAAGAGACGTTTCCCATCACCGAGACATTTTTCTCCTACAAACCGCCATGGTTGTATGCAACCCGAGTCGGGTTCTTGCGTCAATAATTGATCGATTCGGCATGGATGGGTGGGTCAAAGGGCTTTTTGAGCTCAAATCTGAGGCCCAGGATGACGCCCAGCACCTTGATGTTGTTGAGGAGATGATTCATCTTCTCATTGTTCTACTCAGCGATCGTACGTCGCTAATTGCCCCCGATGACGAACCAAACATGCGGGTTCTAGCCATGCGCCGAGATATTACCCACGTGTTATGCTTCAAGCCATTGTCGTTCAACGAGATTTGCAACAAACTTCCCGAGAAATATCAAGAGCAGGAAGACTTTCACCGTGTCTTGGATGAGATGGCCACGTTCAAGCCACCTGAGGGTGTTTCAGACGTCGGCACATTTGAGCTTCGTCCCGCATTTATCGAGGACATTGACCCTTACATCGCCCATTACAACAAAAACCAGCGTGAGGAAGCTGAAGCCGCATATCGGAAGAAAATGGCGAAGCGAACCGGGAAGGCGGTTGACGAGATCGTATACGAGCCAATACATCGTCCGATTCCTTCCGGCCTGTTTGAAAATCTCGGTGATTTCACCGGAACAGGTATCTTCGCACAAATCATCTATTATTCGCTCCTATACCCGCTCGTCACCCAAAAATTCACCCCAACAGTCCCCTTCACCAGACTCGAAACCTTCCTGCAGGTAGTGATGCATCTTATGCTCATTGCGATTCTGGAAGACAAGTCAGACGAATCAGGAGCAGTGGCTTTGGCACCGGCACCGCAATCGTTTGTGCTCACGGCGCTTACCAGGGTAGCCCGAAGCAACTTCATGTTGGAGGCCAGTAACTCGAGAACAATCGTCTCGTTACTGAATCTTCTTACTTCAAAAGAGCTTTTCAAGTCTGTGCATCCGAAGATCGCGCTGGTACTCAAGCGACTCAAACAGAAACGGCCGCGAGCATTTGAAGCAGCATTTGCACATCTGGAAATCCCGGTGGACCGAATCAACACGGCCTCTCCTGCTAACGCCTCTGCCGAAGAGGAACGTGAGCGAAAGAAGGCCGCATTGAGCCGTCAAGCAAAGGTCATGGCACAATTCCAGCAGCAGCAGAAGACTTTTCTTGAAAGCCAAGCTGCCGTTGATTGGGGCTCTGACCTGGAGGACGAAGAGGAGGAAACCAAGCAGGCAGAAGACCGGAAACATAACTGGAAATACCCTGCAGGAACTTGTATTTTGTGTCAAGAAGAAGCCGACGGTCGGCATCTGTACGGCACTTTCGTTCTTCTAAACGAGAGCCGTATACTCCGCCAAACTGACTTTCAGGACCCTGACCTGGTGAGGGAGGCATCGCAAACGCCATGCAGCCTCGATCGATCCGCAGAGGACATTCGGCCATTTGGCATCGCTCGAGAGAACCGAACAATGGTGAGTAAGCTGAATGCCGAAGGTAAGATTTTTCTTGCCGAGCGACAGACGATCGGGAGGGGATACCCCAGCATTCTCTCGAGGCCGGGCCCCGTAGCCAGCGGATGTGGACACATTATGCACTTTCGCTGCTTCGAAATGTATTATGAAGCGACGAGTCGAAGACATACACATCAAATAGCCCGACATCATCCCGAAGACACAGGACGAAACGAATTCTGCTGCCCTCTCTGCAAGGCGTTGGGCAACGCATTCCTACCCATCATCTGGAAAGGCTTGGAGGAGTCATACCCTGGCCCTCTGCAGACTCAGAACTCTTTCACTTTTTTTCTCGACAAGCAGATGAGCACCGCGTACTGGCTAGGAGGAGGCAAAGCTCGAGCAGTCGAGGAACCCGGGCTGGTGAACATGAACACTTCGAGCGTGCCCGGGAGTCTTGTGGAGTGCTTGCGAAACCCACGCTCACCCGAACAGCCGGCCTGGCCTCAGTCAACTACAGCGTCTCGTTCATCAGTGCCAGCGACACGAAGCACTTCGGCCTATGGGGAGGCGGTCGAGGCGAGACGTCCGACGGGAATGCTAAGCGAATTGCACTCCGAGCTCTTGACTGCATACCAACGCCTCCGAGACACCATCCGGGTCAATGGCTTGCGCATCAGCGATACCGGAAACGTGAGGAGGTACTTGCGAAACGAGGTGGACTCAAGTAGCATCATCGTGCAGGTGGTGGGCTTTACATTGTCCTCGGTAGAGTTGCAGCAACGCGGTGTCGAGGCTCAACCGGGAATGACTCTGTTGGAGAAGATCCCCGACCAAGTCCTCACTCATCTCAGGGTCATATCGGAGACTGCATCATCTTTTTTCGCCATCGGCGCTTTAAAAAGTCGGGACTACGCCTGCGAGAGCCGGGTTGAAGTGGAGTTTCGTGCAGCTTGCGAGCGACAGCACTGCCAATTATTCATTTCGCGGTACTGTGGGTCAGGCTCGCCCGACTCGTCCCGGCCCATAGACGCATACCCACCATTACTGAGCCTGGATCCCTTCATAATCCTCGTGGAATGCTCCTATGGGCTCGGTCCTGCCAACAAAATAGACATCGCGAATCTGGTGAGGTTATGCTACTTGGCGGAACTGGTCAAGGTGATTTATCACATGAGCCGGAATATGGGCTCGGACATGTGGTTCGCCGGGCTTCAGAACGGGCAAGCTCAAGACATGGCCATGGACAACTTTGGCAGATTTGCCCAGGCGATAAGTGAGGACGGCGCCCTTTTCCAGGAAAGCAGACAAGGCGAAAGAGCGAATAAAATAGAGGGCGAGTGCCGAGGCTTCCAGCAGCCGGGCGTGGATTCTTTAGAGGGGTGGTACAGCTTTGTGAAGAAGTACGCACTGATCTTTCTTCGGAAGAGTCTGTTGTTGCTCTACGTCAAGTACGGTGTGGATTTCAACAGCCATACTTCACCAAACCCCGAGGCAGACGAGTTGGATCGGCTCACGGAGGCGCTGAGGGTACCGAACTTTGACGAGATGTGTGTCTCGCTTACGCGCAATTCATCTGCATGCGGTTGGCCAGACTCGACGCGCGAGCTAGTTTCCGGCTGGATAAGGCATCAGGCGCAGAGCTCACGACGGGGCAGCGGCATGTGTCCGTCAGCCGTTGTCAGCCACCCAGCGATATTCGAGCTAATTGGGCTGCCAACATCCTATGGCACCTTGATAGAAGAAGCGATGAGGAGGCGTTGCCCATCGACTGGGAAAGACATGACGGATCCGGTGATATGCCTGTTTTGCGGTGAAGTGCTCTGCAGCCAAAGCACGTGCTGTCAGAAACCGTATGCTAGCGGCGACGCCATGATTGGCGGAGCTCAGCAACATATGACAAGGTATTTGGGCCTCGTGGTAGCCATGGGGCGAGAAGGGGAACGCTAAATGGAGCAATGCAGATGCCAGCGCAATACTGGAGTCTTTCTCAACATCCGCAAGTGCTGTGTGGTCTATCTCTTCAACCGTTCTGGCTCCTTCACGGCGGCGCCGTATATTGACAAGTACGGTGAGACAGACCATCAGCTGCGACATGGCCGACAGCTCTTCTTGAATCAGAAGAGGTACGACTCCATGATTCGAAGTACGGTGTTGAACCATGGGGTGCCGAGCTTGATCAGCCGCAAACTCGAGGCTGAGATCAGCAACGGTGGATGGGACACGCTGTGAGAAAAGCAGAGGCGGCTTCCGCATGAAAGGTATATACTGGTTTTTGAAGAATTGATTGCGTTTGAGAGCAAGGAGGACAAACGGGGGAGCTGAAGTGTCTATGAAGACACGGGTATTTCGGATTAGGTCACGATGACTCATCGGGACCATAACGACAGGATCGAAGAGTATCAAGGAATCAATCTCAATCATCATAAAGGAAATCGTCATCACTAGTCCAGAAAAGAGTGGCCAAGAAATAACTGCTTCCTGGGGCAAGGCCGCGTGCGAAAATATTTTGCTTGGGTTTGGAACGAGCCAGAAGTAAGGCTGAAATTGATTCACGCAGTTTTGTGCACAGTGCGGCAGCGTTTTTTTTTTTTGACGCGCTAAACGAGGCTCATACCTCAAAAGCTAGGCTCAAAGGGCACTAACTTTTGCAAGTAACTAGCCAACCGATACGAAGCGCGTTCACCGAGGGCCGCTAGCCAACGTCGACTTCACTTGAGCTGTGTCCGAGAAGTGCTTCCGTACCCTTCTGAGCGCGTCAGAAGTTGAGTTTTTTTATATCAGAACGCTGCCAAGATAAGAGTCGGAAATCCAGCGGGCGACGCCGCTTCACTTTTCTGTGCACGACAAGGTCCGCCAACAAAACAGATGACGGGACGACGATCTGGCCGCGCCGCCGTGAAAAGGGCAGCGGCCGCGCTGGGTACGTACGACTGGCTAGCTCCTTCTCTGCTCTGCTTAAACAATCCTAAGCCGCGGTGGGCTTTGAATGGGCGGCGAAGCCGGACTCAAAGCTGACATGTCATGTCACATCACAGAAAGTAACCCCCGCGGCGTCGTCGACGTCGAGGACGAGCCCATGCCCGATGTGATGGCCACATATAAGGTTTCCGAAAGTGAAGAGCAAACGAGGCATGACAATGTAGACGAAGAAGAGATTGAAGAAGGCGAGGAAGGCGAGGAGGCTGAAGCGGAAGACGTCGAACCACCTGACGACAAGGGTGACGAGTCCGGCGACGAAAAGGGAGCGGGTAAAGATGAAGAATCTGGTCAAGGCTCCGGGATGTCTCAACAACAGATGATGCGGAGGAAGCGGCTGGGCCGGCCACCCAAGAACAGACCGGCCGACTGGGACCCGATGGTGACGGTTGCAGAAGACACGCTTCGGCGCAAGGGTCGTGGCGGCTGGAAGGGACGTGGCGGCCGCAAGGGGGGCCCCGCAGCACCCAAGGCTGAGCAGATCATCGATGCCGATGGTACCGTTGCCGAGATCGTCGACGACGAGTGCGTGCTCCCTGTCGACGCCGAAGGCGAGACCAAGGTCGACAAGCTGGGCAACTTGACGGGCGGGCGTGAGTACAGGTGCCGCACCTTTACGCTACAGGGGCGTGGTAACCGGCTCTACATGCTGTCGACAGAGCCTGCGCGCTGTGTTGGCTTCCGGGACAGCTACCTTTTCTTCACCAAGCACCGCAGGCTATACAAGATCATCGTCGAAGACGAGGAGAAGAAAGACATGATCGAGCGGGAAATCATCCCACACTCGTACAAGGGCCGCTCGATAGGAGTCGTGACGGCGCGGTCTGTCTTTCGCGAGTTTGGTGCAAGAATCATCGTCGGCGGGAAGCGCATCTTGGATGATTACAACGTGGCACAAGCGCGGGCTGACGGCGCAGTCAAAGGCGATCTGGCCGACCCTGACGATCGCTTCGTAGCGGGTGAGGCATACAACAAGAATCAATACGTAGCTTGGCATGGGGCTAGTGCTGTCTACCACACGAATACACCTTTGGCTCCCGTACACAACAGCAAAAGCGAGTATCGCAAACGCAAGGTCAATGTTAACGATACCAACTGGATGCTGGAGCATGCGCGCGAGGCCAGGTGAGGTCAGACGACGACTGGTGTGCGTACCAAGCTGACCGTTTTTCGGGCGCAGCATTTTTAACTCGGGCATCAACGCGATCCGCAAGCTGAACAACGCGGGCGTCTATGACATCCACACCAACATGATGCATTACCCTGCCATTATGCAGCCGACGCGGGCACGTATCGAGCAAGTGAGGGCTGACGGCGGCGTCAGCGGCGGCAGCAGGCTTCCACCAGTGCCAGCCAAAGTTGCGCGGAATTTTCTGGTGGCTGACATGCACCTGGAGAGCCCGCCGGCGGGCGCGACAGCGATGGCTCGAAACGACTCAGGCGCGCCAGACCTACTTGCAGCATTCCAAGGGCTCGGTACCGTGTCGGACGAGATCAAGGAGCTGCTGCCGCCGGAGTGCCGGCAGGCGCTGGACAAGGCACTGGAACAAGACCGGGAGTGGAAGTCTCGATGGGGCCCAGAGAGCGAGACGATGTGTCGGCACACTCCGAGGATTGACAAGGCGGTTGTGCCCTTTTCCATGGGCGTGCGAGGGGGGGTTGAAGGAGGAGGGTGAGACAAGGAGCGGGACCGACTGTGCGAGGTGACTGAGGACGGGAAGTTTGTCCATGGCTTCAAAATGACGCCCTTTGTGCCCTTGGGCAATTCGCCTGCATAACGAACACTACGGTCATGTATTAGAAAGCGTTCGGCGCCCCTGAGCATCACAAAAGCTCGATACCCGCAAGTCGTAGTTATTTATTCTCTACAGCTTTTACCGATCACCTCATGTACCTGCTTTCTTCAACCGTACTCCGTTCTTATTCCGCGCACGCGCAGCGTGCCCGTCCTCTCGTCCATGAATATGACGGAAGTCAGACATACAAGAGGTCAAGCAATGATTCCGAAGTCCACGGCTATCATCAAAGGCTCCTTGGTGCCCTCAGCCTTTCCGATTGCCGCCATCGCCTGATCCCAGTCAATCTCCGCCGTCAAAAATAAAGTCTAGAAAGTCTGCACAGTTGGGATCAAAGACGAAGGCGTGAGTGTCGAATACGGTCGGGGCAGGTACGAGCGGCATGGAGCTGTTGGTATGCTCAGACGCGTCTGCCGCAAATCCGCATTCATGCAAGGGCAGCACTGAATGACAAGTGATATGTCCTGGCTAATGCTGGCCGTCTGGACGAGGGTCCAAGATGCCTGAGGTTGAGCAGCCCAAAGCTTGGCGCTTGTCGGAAGAGTCCGCGGGAAAGGTAACTTACAAGCTGGCAAAGTCGGAGCCAGGCCTGTGGTTGGCCGACCGCTGCCATCGTAAAAAGCGGGGCGCCGCGGCGGTGGACGACAGCCGGAGCCGAGGGCCGGAATCCGAAACGTTTCTTGGCTAATTAGGAGAGGCTGAGCGGAGACGACGAGGCGGCGCTCAACGCGGGTTGGCAAAGGAGACATCAGGCCACGCTGCCGCGCACTGGCCGAGCGAGAATCGCTGCCCGGTACACCGTTTCAGGTTGCGGGATAGACGTAGGGATAAGCTGGAGAGAGCGCTTTCCTCCGCCATGTTGCTCTGTCGGCCGCCGGTGCGGTGCAGTGCGGTCGTTGACTATTGTCGTTCGGCTTCGCTCGTGGGTGCTCGTGTCCGGTGATGTACAAGAAGCTCGAGACGGGTGCACGGGTCGGCCGATAGGTATATATAGGCATGTCCGCGCTTGACTCCCTTCGCCTTCTCTCACGCATCCGCCTCATCACTTACTCCTTCGTTTCCATCGCTAGCGGTCTTGTTCGCTCTCTTGCTCTCATTTTCACTTCTGTCACTCTTTGACCACCAACAGCTTTTGCTTTGCGCTTCAGATACCCTTGCTTGCACCCTATCTGTCGTCACCATGAAGACCACCGGCCTCGTCATCTCCTTGGTTGCAATGGCGTCCCTGGCTACCGCGGCGCCAGCCTTGAATCCTAGTAAGTTGTATTTCTTCAAGCCTGGACGCAGGCCTTATTGGCTAATGCAGCCCCTGGGGAGGGGTTTGACCCAACATAGCGACGATTCTCCGCGATGCCATTCAGATGGTCATGATCAGGCCGGTCGCGTGGGCGGCGACATCCTCGGCATTGTTGGGGACCCCATTTTCAACAATGGCCTTTTGGACGGCAACCCGCTGCTCAATAATCCCGTCGTGAATGCTATCTCCGGCGTCAATAGGCAGGCTGCCATCCCTGCCAATCTGGCGCTGCCCCAGCCGCCTCATCCCCAACCCCAGGCCGAGTTTGACGATTCGGAGGAGCAAGACGACTTTTCGAACGAATATTTCAAAGACGCATGAACTTCTCCGCGTACTGAACCCCTCCGGCTGGGTCGGAAATGGTTTGATCGGCATCGATAGTTGGACGAGAGGGGGAAGGGGGATAGCGACGAGGCTGGCCCTTGTGGGACGCTTTGTCTTATCTTCTGGCTTGTGGCGACGTGCATGACGTGACTCACACTTAACGGTCACCATGTAAGACAAAGTTATTTCTTCTTAATACGGATTTGCCGCGCATTGGCTATGTCTCCTTGAAGAATTGCCTGTCTAGACAGACGTCGGTTAGTGGGGCTTGACCAGCTCGAGATACCACTTCAGACGTTTGTCATCATGCACTTGGAAGTAAGGCACGTTTTATAGACACGTATGCACTGCATTGCCATATTCGCGCCAGACTCTTTCGTACACACATGGATTGCATCCGCGGCTGTCTGCAGCTCCCGTGTGCACAAGGACACTTTTTGCCACGTTCTAGCTTCCGCTCAGATGATCGGTACTCATTTGGGAAGCCCTGCCAGCTTTCCCTGATCCCGCGCCGCCGCTGATAAAAAACACCTGATGCTTGTCCCTTGATCGTCTACACTGATTCTATCGCCTCGCCTACCCCTGGGCCGTCAATTGAGTCCTTGCCAAGTATTAATTTGCCCAGATTATGTCTCATTAGCTATCATGCTGCTCCGACGAGAATTTTGTTGATGGGGATGTGAACTGTTGAATGCGGCGTCGTCAATTTGTGCATGCCGACAAGAGTAGACGAGGAGGTACAGCATGCGTACTTAGCTTCACCACATAGCCAACAGTCCCCATGGTCAAGAAGCCAATGGCAATGGCCTGTGAGATTTTTACAAACTCCTTATGATCGGCTAGGGTGCAATGCCATCGTTAACTCTCTTGTACGTTCGGCCCCGACACCCACGCTGAGCACCAAAAGCTGCAAACGATGTTTGGAAGAATCCAAGCTCACGTTTCTGGCATTTGTGGATAAATTGGAGTCCGTCCTTCAGAAATTCCCGCGGCACGTCAATGAGGCCCTCGACCTGGTCTGCCATGGTGACGAAGCAAACTGGTTTGGAGGATGGCAATCGAAGCTGAATGTGCGTTGAGGCGGGTGAAGAGATGCGCGAGAAGAGTCGAGAGGCTATGTGCGATGGTCAAATTCAGGCCGAAAGGAGCGTGGCTGAGAAACTGGGGCCTGCAAGCAAGCTCGAGTGTTTGCAAAGCACGTCGTTCAAGGCGGTTGTGGTTGGCAAGGTGGAAGTACACGGGAAGTGCCACGTCGACAGTTAGAGTATCCTTGGCTAATAACACAACACGAGTGAAGCGTGGCACTAATATCTACCGGCACTCACATAACATCCTTTTAAGCCGGGCTTTGCCCGGCAGATATTCTCGGCAGCGCTAATTATCTCATCGCACCTTCCCAAGTGTTGCAGAAACTTTCAACTTTTCATAGGAAGCCGATTATCATAAATTTTCAGCCATAGTGGACATCGTCTGACCATTCTGCACGATGGCCCCAGATATCAAGAAAATAAAACGTAAGGAACGACACCAGATATCAGCGTTCTTGTGCCATGTTAACTTCTCGCAGCAGTTCCAGAGATCCCCCAGAATAGCTTGAAATCGGCTGTAAAGGTTCCAGATAGATCGGCGTCGAAACCAAAGCGCAAAGGTAAATAAACCCTAGGGTTTCAATTCGGACTCTTAAAGCCACTCCTGCTAATTTTTCATATTGAGAAGCTACTGATGATGCATCACCTATAACTCTGAAGAAAGCGAAGTCGGCAAAGCAGACATCGACGAAACCGACAGGACAAATTGCCAAAAAAGACGAAGTAAAAAAACTGGCCAAGAAAAAGTCGGCTCAGAAGCAAAACGACAGCGCAGCTTCGGAATCGTTGGATTCTGAAGCGCAGGCAGACAACGATGTATTACTCCTAGCTGATGAGCTAGACTCAGGCGACGACGTGGCAACGCCGTCCAAGGCCGTCGCCTTCAAACCCGGCCAGGATGTAGGCAAGGTGCCAGTGACCCCTAAAGACGCCATGAAAAAGGAAAAATCATCAAAAGGCCAGAGCGGTGTTGTCTACATTGGCCGCATTCCTCACGGATTTTATGAGTATGAAATGAGGCAATACCTGTCGCAATTTGGTCCCGTGAGCCGAATCCGTCTTTCGCGAAACAAGAAAACGGGTGCCAGTAAACATTTTGCATTTGTCGAGTTTGAGGACGAAGACACAGCTGAGATTGTTGCAAAGACCATGGACAATTATCTCTTGTTCGGACATATTTTGAAGGTGAAAATGGTTCCCAAGTCTGAAATCCACGAGGAGCTATTCAAAGGCGCAAACAGAAGATACAAGAAGGTGCCGTGGAACAGATTGGCTGGCAAGCAGCTAGCAAAACCCAAAACTGAGACAACTTGGGAGGTCAAGGTGGAAAGGGAGCGTGCAAGCCGAGCCCGAAAGGCTCACAAACTTAATGCTCTGGGGTACGAATTTTCGGCCACCAATCTCAAGGACGTGCCTCGCGCCGCCTCTCTGAAGGCTCATGGGGCCACGGAAGAGGATATTCTGGCTACGACTCTCGAACAAGGCGATAGCGGCGTGGCCACTGAGACTCTGATGCCAATCAGGAAGGAGCAGGACGCGGGTGTGGCGGCAGAGACGGCTACAGTATCACAGAAAACGGCCTTACCGGTTAAAGTGTCCAAGTCAGGAAAGAGAGAAAAGAAGGGCTTAATAAGTTCTGCGCATAGATGATCAACGCGTGGGCACAAAGACAAGTATAGCACCGTAGTAGAACAATTTTCCGTAGCTACAACGATTTGAAGACAATGAATTTCCCGTGATGTATTAAATGTGCGCACATAAGCGAACCCAAAGAATTCATAACACGCGCGAGGCGGAATCAGCATTGGGATTATAAAAGGCAAAGCAATCTACTTCGCGTGAGATTGTGAAGAAGCCACGGGATATGGGTTGGTCTTGCTCAGAAGTGTGATGGCGAAGTTGGTAATTGTATGTAGGGAAAGCGGAGGCTTCAAATTTCGAGACACGGACGATTTAAGTGCTGAATTACACATTTGTATGACTAATGAGAACTTGCAACCACACAACCAACGTTAGTAACATAGTAGAGCACTTGCTTCGGCCCGTATCACCTCAACGTTCCAAGTCGAAAACCGTGCCTGTAGGGTTAATAAAAACAGCTCTGTCAGGCTTGATGTTTCGTCCTCTACGACCGTGGGTGAGCCTCACCGTTTGCGACTTGCAGGATTTGAAACTGATAAGAGCCTTGGCACCGTAGACTAAGATCCAAAATCAGCCGCTGGCCATACCGACAGGAAGCTCCGCGGCTCCTGACCGTCGCCCTACCCGTTCATCATGTCCTCAATGCAGAGGAAAGCCACGACGTTTCACTCAGGTGGGTGATCTTCTCCCTTCATTGGAAAAGGATCCGTGACCTGACTCCGATACCATGGACACGTAGCGCCCAAGAAGAAGGCCCATCACAAGAATAAAACTGTGGTCAAGAGCGACACTGAGCTGGCGGGCAACGGCCAAGCCGGGCGCACCAGCGACAAGCATGACAGTTCTGAGTCGCCCATCGAGGCCGTAAGTGCTTTAAAGCAAAATGCGCGCCCACTCGATGGGCGATGTTGCTGAGCGCATTTGTCACAGGACGACGCCAGCGGCGCACAAAATCCGGACAGCCCTGGAAATGGATTTGCTACCAGACCGCAGTCGCCGGCTCACAACCGCACAACCTCTGGGACTCAATCACATGTCGACCGAGAACAGAATCAATCAGATCCAGCTGTCAAGCTTGAGTTAATAAGAAAAGAATGTGAAGCTCTTCGTGTCGAAGTCAAGCAGCTTCTCAGGCAGCTCAAAAGCATCCAGGAGCAACATTGTCACGAAGTATCTCAGCTCAAGACAAATTTAGAAGAAAGCACCGCGGCCAAGGAGAATGCCGAGGAGCAGTATCAGAATCTTTTGGGCCGAGTCAAAAAAATCAAAGAGTCCCTCAGCGACAGGTTAAGACGTGACAAGGCGGAGCTGGAGGAAGCGTGCGAGCGCGTAGAGGAGCTTGAAGCGCAGAACAGGAAGCTTCAGGAATCGACTCAAAGTTTAGACAAGAACGTGGAGAGGCTCCAAGAAGAGCTGCAGGACGCGACGCGAGAGCTGACCACTCTCCGCAGCCGCAATAATCTGGCAGCACACAACTGGCTGAAGGAAAAAGACGAGCTGACCAAGACTGTCCAACAGCTGAAAGAGGAGATGGAAACCACAGCCAAAGCCATGGGCGAGTGGGAAGTTCTCGCCATGGAAGAGCGCTCCATTAAAGAAAGTCTATCTGACAAGGTTGTAGAGCTGGAGGAGCAAGTCGCCACGCTAAAGCAGGGCTACGAAGGCGCCGCCACGGAACGCGACAATCTGTCAAAGTTGTTAGAAAACCTGCAAAATGCTTTGCGTGAGATCCAGGAGACTCGCAAAAGGGCACTACGCGAGATGGTGGAGACGACCGAAGCACAGCTGCGCAACCAGAAGCTGTTGCTACAGGACGCCGAGGCACGCAGAGCAGAGGCCGAGAAGGCCAAGGAAGAGTTGACTAAGGAACTTGAAAGGACAGCGCCATTCGAGAAAGGGGTCAAAGAGAAAAACCTGTTGATCGGCAAGCTACGACACGAAGCCATTGTACTCAACGATCACCTAACGAAAGCACTGCGCTATCTCAAGAAAACTAAGCCAGAAGACAACGTCGACAGGTAGGCGAGCTTTTCCGGGACCCCGTCGGATGCGACAGTCTACCGGATAAAAATGGTTACTGACCCGTCACATTAAGACAAGTCATCACAAATCACCTCCTTCACTTCCTGACTCTGGACCGCGGCGACGCCAAGCGCTTTCAGATACTGCAGGTCATGGCCGGCTATCTCAACTGGACAGACGAGCAGCGAGAGCAGGCCGGATTGGCGCGCCCCGGCGCCTCGAGCGGCAGACGGAGGCTGCCGCTCTCACCCTTCCACCGCACGCCCAGCTCGCCGTCGCTTGGCGCTGAATTATTTTCCGAGCCGTCATCGGCCAAAGACAAGGAGTCGCTCGCCGAGCTCTGGGCCAGCTTCCTAGAGCGTAACGCTAATGAGGCGGTCGGCAAAAAGACGTCGCCAGCGTCGTCCAACAGAAATACCATGACAGTCAACGCGTCAGGCCTTGAGCCATCAGGTCTTGAGGCGTCGTGTTCTGAGCCGTCAGACTCAAGAGCTTCATAAGCTAACCACCTAGACGATCAGCAGCAAGCAATCATGAGACATCGCTTCGGTCAGTTGGAAACACAACCAAATAGAGCCGCCGGATCCCCCGCATCGGCTTGCGGGGGCTGCGAGGTGCGGCAAGAGTCTGCCCGCATGGTGGCGAGATCGACGGGAGTTTTTTCGACACAGCTTCTTCCCCAACGCTAGGCGTTTAGATCAAGTCAATGAGAGATGCGCGGATACATAAAAAGGGAGATTTTAATATGCGAGGCAGCAATACACATGGTAAGCCATGGCGCCATCGAACCATTGAGCTTTGGCAACTATAATCCACTATCGACCGTCGATTCCTGCAGCGGCTGCAATACGCCCTGAGAGTAGGCCTCGGCGTCCCTCAGGATATTCTGCATGTTGATGCGACTGCTCAGCGCGTCGTTGATTCCTTCAACGATCTCTCTCCTCCATGACCTCGCCCATGAGACGACTCGTGTATCCAGTATGCATGGCTGCGTGATCGAAGATGCTCGTCACGTAGGGCCGTGTTCTTGACACTGCCCATGGCGCTCATCTTGCTCTTGACGGTCAATAGACCACGGGTAGCAGTGTCGATGCGCTCGGCGGAAGAAAGAGAAATGACGAATGCGCGGTTTGTGGATGAAAGATAAAGCACGCATCCTAGCATGCCATTGAGAACAGTGAGGGCGATGAGACGGCGAGTGCGCATAGACCAGAAGAAGTTCAGGTCGTCGAGGCGCAAGGCGCGTGAGTTTTCCTGGTAGTTGTAGGAGCCAACAAGGTAGACATCGAAGATGGCCATGACTCCGGCGGTGATGGCAGCGACATTGCGCTACCGTGCGCCGTAATCTCCAGCCCACGACGGGCTCGTGATGAAGGATATGGCGATGAGATTAGCCAGATGCGGCCACAGGACGTCAGGCAAGACGTAGTAGAAGTAGTTGCTGGGGCCATCAGAACTGCAGAATGAGCAATTGGCAAGGGCGGCAGGGCCAAACTGAAAGTAGAGCAGCCTGCTCTCGAGGTTGACAAACTTTGCCCGGAGGGACTCATCATGGCGGGTGAGATGGCCGGCGGGGCGCAAGGTGACCAGACGGTTGAATAGGACATCGACGGGGATCTGCAGCCGACTCTGCGTACGAACGAAGATGTTCTCGAGCGCTAGACCCGGCAGCATCTTGAAGGCGCAGGTAGCGGCGAGCAAGAAGAGCAAGCCTAGAGAGGCGGACGTGGGGCGGTACAGGCTGGACCGCGAGGCTGCGCGAGACGGTGCGGAAGGAGCGATAGTAGGCGATGGCCTTGGGGAGGAGCCAGGAGCCAGGAGCCGAGAAGGAAGCCCAGAGTGCGTACGCTGGAGAGGCGCTGCGCGTCAGCCTTGGATAGGGAGGGTATAGGGTGAGGAAGCGGCGAAGCACTCACGCGGCCCAGGGTATCGCCATGAGAGGCGCCGGCCGATGTCAAACGACAGCGTATTCTCGATCAGAGTTCTCCTTTCTAGGTTTTTCTTTGCGTCTGCGATGATTCATCAAGCGAGGGGAGATGGAGGGAGCAAACGGAGACGAAGGATGGCCACACAGCACGAAAGGCTACGAATTCCTACGTGCGGACGGAATGATGTACATAGAGCCCAGAAAGGCCTTACGTACCAACTCGAAAAATGGTGGTGACGAGGTATATGACCTCGAGTAAAACACCATGGCGGTGTTGCGGCAGCCTCGATTTGCTAGTGGACAATTGGCATTGAACCGTTAATAGCTCACCAACTACTTTGCGCCTATCTGCCGCGACACCCTACGCAGCTATTAACTTGACCAGTTACGTCTGGAAAGAAGGGGCGTCGTCTTATGTCGTGAGAAGGCATCGCGCGTCCATGCGCAGATGAGTCTGACGGCCGGCCTCAGTTTCTCATATTGTGGCCTTGTGTGCGTCCATCGCTGAATAACTGGCAAAAAATGGCTGACAGTTTGCGTGAAGAGTTGGCAAATAACTGTCCACTATTAATTCTAATTAAGGGCTAACGAACCATAACCAATTTATTATGTTTATAATTTTGCGAGTATAAAAGCAGAGTATTCTATGTAGCTATCAGATAAGTAGCGCTAAAGTTTTGACGGATTTTTTTGAGATTCAATCAAGCCATAATAAATAGGAATTAGTTCGGGTAGTTACTGAAGACTAGTTAATATAATGTTTTATCACAGCATGTGCCGCAAATGGAGGTACCAGTGGGAATAATGGAGCACTCTGCTAGACGCTACAACACTATTGACCATACGTCAATGTAAAACAGCACTTTTTCACTGTAACTAGTAATAGACTTTGCGATATAATGGCGTTGGTTTTGTTGTATTGCAATAGAAGAAAAACGTATCGTAAAACAAGTACACTGACCGGCTCACGGGTTTGGAGGTAGGGAGGGCTGAAATTTGGGCGTTGACAGGGGGTCTGACTTCGGGCTACGGTTAGCCAGCCCTCTGGTCAGAACCACAACAGATCCGACTCACTCCTACCGCTCTGCACTTCTGCATCGAACTTTCTTCCTCTTCCAGCCTCGCCCTCGCCCCTTTATCTTCCGTTTCAGCTGGTCTCGACATTTCTTACAATTCAGAAGCCCAGTTCCGTTCGCATCGCTCGTCGCCTTATCTCCTTGCTGATAGCGTCTCAAAGGCATCTCCTGTGATCTATCGCCGTTGTCGCCTGCGTGCTAACTACCCAGACTTGTGAGACTTCTGTGTGGCTCACGGCGCTCACAAGAATCCACCAATATCTTTCGTTTCCTAAGAATCTCCAACCGCTGCCTGAAGTTCTTCATTAAGGCCTTGCGTTGCCCGCGATGATGGCAAGGACGGCGGCTTCGGGGCAGATGCCCCCAGTGCCAAACCGTGAGGACATCGCCGCTACGTAAGTTCAAGAAGCCATCGAGTATGATGCGCCGCTCACCGACTCAAGATGGAACTATCTTCAAGCGGGAATCACCCTCATAATGAATCAACTAGAACAGGGAATCGACATGCAAATGTACATGGGAGTTTACACGTACGAGCCCTTCCCTGTCCTCGCCGTTTCTGCTCTACTAACGTTGTATCAGTGCTGTTCATAATTTCTGCACATCACAAAAGCTTTCCGGATTAAATGGTCCTGCCATGCATTCAAGCCATCGCGGAGGTTTGTCAAAACTCCAAATCCTATATTTCCTTATCCGTCTCTTCTGTTGGCACATCATAGCTAAACAAAGCTACAATGACAGCACATCTTCTTGGCGAAGAGCTCTATAACAACCTTATAGGGTATTTGCGCAAACACTTGGAACGACTCGTCGAGGAATCCAGATTACACGCCGAGGAAGCCCTACTTAGCTTTTATATCAGGGAGTGGAGTCGCTACACAAATGCTGCCAAGTATATCCACCACCTTTTTCGATATCTCAACCGGCACTGGGTCAAGCGGGAGATCGAAGAAGGCAAGAAGAGTATCTACGATGTTTACACCTTGCATCTTGTGCAGTGGCGTAAGGTCTTATTCGAGCAGGTATCCGCCAAGGTAATGGATGCCGTCCTCATGCTGGTAGAGAAACAGAGGAATGGAGAGACTATCGAGCATGGTCCTATTAAGCAGGTAGTAGATTCATTTGTCTGTCTAGGTCTCGACGAATCCGATCCCTCTAAGTCGACTCTCGACGTCTACCGGCATCACTTTGAACGACCTTTCCTGGATGCTACCAGGCGCTATTATCAAGCGGAGTCCAAGCAATTTGTCGCAGAAAACAGCGTCGTCGAGTACATGAAGAAGGCTGAGGCCCGACTGATCGAGGAAGCGGAGAGAGTCAATATGTACCTCCATCTTGACATTGCTGTTTCACTTAAGAAGACGTGTAACATGGCGCTCATTGCAGACCACTCGACGCTTCTTCGTGAGGAGTTTCAAATACTACTCGATACGAATCGAGAGGATGACATGGCCCGAATTTACAGTCTTCTGTCTCGTATTCCCGACGGGCTCGAGCCGCTGAGAGCCAAATTCGAGACACATGTGCGCAAGGCCGGGCTTGCGGCCGTACAAAAAGTTCAGTCGTCGGAAGGAGACAAGCTTGAGCCGAAGGTCTATGTTGATGCACTGCTCGAGGTACACGCCCAGTACCAGTCGCTGGTTAAGCAGGCTTTCAGCGATGAAGCCGAATTCACCCGTTCTCTCGACAATGCATGCCGCGAGTTTGTGAATCGCAACGAGGTCTGCCGATCTGCATCGAGTAGGTCTCCGGAGCTCTTGGCTAAATATACCGACGCTCTACTGCGGAAGAGCACGACCAGCATCGAAGAGGCCGATACGGAGCGGGCGCTCGGTCAAATCATGGTCGTCTTCCGATACATCGAGGACAAGGATGTCTTCCAGAAGTTTTATGCGCACATGTTGGCCAGGCGTCTGGTGCAAAGCAACTCGTCATCCGACGACGCCGAGACGAGCATGATCAGCAAACTCAAAGAGGCATGCGGCTTCGAGTACACTAACAAGCTGCAGCGCATGTTCCAGGACATGCAGATATCCAAGGACCTAAATCGAGAATTCAAGGAATATCTGACCAAAGTCGGCTCCACTGGTGGCATCGATTCCTCCTTTTCCATCCTCGGGACCGGATTCTGGCCCCTTTTGCCGCCCAGCACACAATTTCACCCGCCCGCCGAGATCGCGCCGGAAGTCGAGCGCTTCATTCGCTTCTACAAACACAAGCACGATGGCCGCAAGTTGACATGGCTATGGCAGCTATGCAGGGGCGAAATTCGAACGAGCTATTGCCGGTCTAACAAAACGCCCTTTACCTTCCAAGTTTCCATCTACCAAATGGCCATACTTCTCCTTTTCAACGAGAAAGATACCGTTAATTACGAGGAAATGCTGAGTACGACGCAGCTCAGTAGCGAAGTGCTGGATCAGGCTTTGGCCGTGCCTCTCAGGGCCAAGGTCCTTTTCATGTCCGGTGGACCGGGCGACAAGCCAGGGCCCGGCAGGTCCTTTAGCTTAAACTACGATTTCAAGAGCAAAAAGATACGTGTCAATCTAAATTTGGGTGGCATAAAAGAAAACAAGCAGGAAGAAGCCGAGACAAGCAAGACAATAGAGGAAGATCGCAAACTTGTTCTCCAGGTACGTGCAATTTTCCCTTTCTCTCTTTGTACTTGAATCATCGCCTTTTCACGTTGGGGTGCACTATGAGTTGGCTTATTTTGACATGACAACAATAGTCGGCCATTGTGCGCATTATGAAGGCACGGAAAAAGATGAAGCATACGCAGCTGATGAGCGAAACTATCAATCAAATTCGCTCACGATTCGTACCTAAAGTGGGAGACATCAAGAAGTGTATAGAGATTTTGCTGGACAAGGAATATCTTGAGCGCCTGGATGACGACGAGCTAGGCTACTTGGCTTAGCATGTTCATCCCCCGGTAAACGACATGACATTCAATCTCTCAACATTAGATGTTGACTGCATCTTATAGCAATGACCTATTTACGAGTTCTACTTTTGTCGCTTGATATGCACTGCGCATCGGCATTACTTGCAACTCGAGCAGCATATTGGTTTGAGGAAGAGAAACTTCTGGGAGCTCCGCAGGGGACTGTATATTAGAATGAGCATTGGTCTCACGGGATGGCTTCCTGACGGGCGCGGGAGTATTTGTATTCGTGTCGACTACCTTCCGAAGAAAAGGAAATAAATCTGACGAGAAGTCGAAAGAGGGCGGCGACGAAGATATTGGTCTGGTTTAACCAGGCCGCCGGCAGTGTACCCGCGCGGAAGAGCTGTCTATGCAATACGAGCCCCATGTTTCCCGATCCGCGGGACCACAACAGAGTATTGAGGGGATCCTATATGGCGACTTGGCTTAAACAGGTCAGAGTTAAGAGGTTTGCTTAGGGATGAAGCGGGCCGCAATGGTTAATGCTGGCAGAGGTATCAAGGTATTTGAACAGTGGGCAAGCCCGGAGTCACTTAGGCATAGAACTTTAAGCGGTTTTATGTGACCCGGGGTGGCAACTGGGAGAGCAGTCGGCTTTCTCGGTAAAGCACGACAGAAAAGAGGCTGCGAAGGCATTAGTGCGCAATGGCAAAGGTGGCGGCTGTGATTGCAGACACGGGTTGATAATTTTAATTCAACGGATATCTTGCCGGTTGCGCTCAAAGGTGGTCGACACGAAAACAAGATATCACAAAAAACCGGCGGTTCTCCCAGCGGCGCGGTCGCCTTTTCAATATTTGCCGGCTGGCATATCAAAAAGCTGCGGGCCAGGTGGCCACCAGCCTGTGCTCTATTGCAGCCACTTTGTCAGGATCGGCTTAGAGCCCGGTGGCAGTGTCTTCGTACAGTGTCTGTAGCTAGTTCTGCTGAAGTCTGCCTCGTCCCCTTGCACTTTGCACTGGCCTTTACTCTTCTGCTTGCGCCATCTAGATTTTGTCCTTTGTCTCTTCCTCTTCTAGCCCCGTGTCATACACTCGATGCCCGTGACGTCGTCACTGTCGTTATAACGGGTGGCGTAGCGCGCAAAACACACCAGAAATCTTCAACACGGTCGTTGTACGTAAAGACTGATTGCACAACATGACTCTAGACTTATTGCCAACATTAATTGGCTGCTATTCAGACACTCCGAGGCTTCTGCCAACGACCCGAATGTCAGCTGTGCGGGGCATTCCAGCCACGTGAGGCGCAGTTAGTTTGTCGATCTCAGCCTAGCCACAAAACTCGCAGAGGAAGGTTGCCCTAATCAGACACGTGATCGACAGGGCTTAAACTTTTCGCGCGTCCTGATGGCACCGCACACCTTCGCACCGTCTTGCTTTACCATACGGCACCACGGCCAGTGACGAGCACAGCAACAACCCAGGAACAAGGTCTTTTCGCTAAGACTGTTTCTTCGATTCTGCAATATTCTATTCCTCTTTCTCATCACGACGGGAGCCAGATTCTAGATACGATGCCTTCCGAGAGCGGACACAGATGTGCGTATATACCTCCTCAAATTTTACGGCCTTTTCCCCCCCTCGCGATGAACGTTTACTGATAGCCCAATAGTATATGTCAAGTAAGTCAGAATACTTGCGGGACGACTTATCAAAGCTTGGAGCTTTGAGGTGCTCGCCGAATCGATTTTCCTATCTAGCTGCGAGAGCGCCAGCAGCATCTGTGGTGGATAGATCCTGATTGGCGCTGACCATGGCCTTGAAGGGGACGTCACCTGAGCTACCAACGCTCCCGCCACGTTACAAATCCCGCCACAAGCCTAATCAAGATCGAGGGCGTCGACGATACGAACGCCGCCAAGTACGTCATGATCGTGAACCCGCAAACCTAAGACAAAGAGGGATGTTGACATCAGCACAGCTTCTACTTGGGCAAGAAAGTTGCCTACGTCTATCGAGGTCACAAGGAAATTCGGGGCTCCAAGATTCGTGTCATCTGGGGCAAGGTTACTCGACCTCACGGTACATTCAGATCCACTGCACTCTGCATCCACGTCTGGATAATCTCGCTGACTCCTCGGCCAGGCAACTCTGGCATAGTTCGCGCCAAGTTTTCTTCTCCGCTCCCTACAAAGTCTTTTGGTGCTTCTGTTCGGGTAATGCTGTACCCCTCGTCGATATAAATAAGAATTCGGGTAGGAGTTAGTAGCGAAGGTGGTCCTCCTTTGGCTTCGTGGTCCGAGACAAAAACGAAACATTCAGTCCTCTACAGGGCACTTGAAAATAAGAGACGTCAATTCCCGAGACCCGATCAGCGCGTCAACTTGCGTCACCTGGTTTGCGCATGACGGCGAATATCAATCCCGAAACACCTATCGTGACATCCAGCAAGAGTTTGGATGTCGCTACTGTGGAGGGTCTTGAGGCCGATTTCGGTTGCTCGAGTTGCTGAATAGTAATGGAAACACTGTCATTTGGCCATGTGGAATGGAAATGAGATGTGGCTGTGTTCTTCCAGTGAATTGAGTCGCCTGTATGCGTGCAGATACGCTGTGCTCGGGTGCGATGATGCGGCGACTCTTCACTCTGACCTTTGATCCTTTGTGTGACGATGGCATGTTGTCGTGTGCGTGTCCTGAAGATGCCAGTGGTCGGCCGCCTTTCAACCGGCTGACACTACCTTGGTTCTTACAGCGTGCAGCGTGGGAAAGAAAGCTTGTCGAGGGAAAAACAATAAATCAGCTATTTTAAGTGACTTGCGCCTTGTTGTGTCTTTTTGAGGGAAGCTGTGCATCCGCTATGCTGTCAGCTCTGATCTCCTCGGCTTTCGTCTATGCGCGGCGGATATATTTTTATCCGCTAGCTGGCAGAAAGCATAACACCATCACGTGCTTCATTCCAGCCGGATAATGACAGCCGTCTCCTAGCTTGTACGGAGGTGCCTACGGCAAGACGACGGCGGAGCGACAAGAGAAAAACTTTGATTGGACTTTCGGAGACGAACCAACATCGTTTTATTCTTTCCCTCGGGCTCAATCATGCACTCTTTCTCAGCTGCCCGCCGGGCGGCCCACAAGGCCACGGACAAACGTCTGTTATCGGATATATCTATCACGAGGACGGGCAAGCCCATCATTCGGGTCAAGGGCGGCCGGCAAGTCGAGCCAAATGAGTCCTTCAGGGAGCTATTTCTGACGTTCATGCATCTAGATCTTCCCTCGGCGGTACGGCTGTCGTGCGATTTGCGACCGCGCGACGCTGACTGGAACCTAGGTCACAACGTGACCGTCTTTGGCGCGACGGGCCAGTTGGGTCGGTACATCATGAACCGACTGGGTATGTGTACCCGCTGAGGGGCATATGCACAAATGTTCAAAGGCTTATAATCGTCCACGATAGCTCGCCAAGGATGTACCGTGATTATCCCGTTCCGTGAAGAAATGACAAAGCGCCATTTGAAGGTTACTGGGGACCTAGGTCGGATTGTCTTCATTGTGGGTATATCAGATCTCGGGCAGCGGCTCGAGCGCAGCTTAATGGAGAATAGGAATATGACCTTCGCAATACAGCTTCTATCGAGGCAAGCGTTCGACACTCGGATGCGGTCTATAATCTCATTGGACGAGACTATCCTACCAAGTATGCTGCTCTGTTTTGGTGCTGCGTCGAGCAATGACTCATGCAAAAGACAGGAATTTTTCGCTCGAGGACGTTCATGTTGAGGGAACCGAGCGAATCGTCGAAGCCGTTGCCAAGTATGATGTCGACCGATATATCCACATCTCCTCGCACAGCGTAGATGTCGCATCCAGGTCCGAATTTTACGCCACCAAGGTCAGTAGCACGGCTGTTCTTGACTTGCCGAGCGTCATGACTGACAGGACGCGTGTCCAGGCTCGTGGCGAAGGCGTGGCCCGAAGTATATTTCCCGAGGCTACTCTGGTGAGGCCGGCGCCCATGTTCGGATTCGAGGACAATCTACTGCTCAAGCTCACCTCTGTCCTGAACCTCTTCACAGCCAACAATATGCAAGAGAAATTCTGGCCTGTTCACGTAAGTGAGCTCGGCGAGTACGAGTCGCGGCTGATGGGGCTAATGGAGGATTTGACCGGGTCTTGACAGGTGATCGACGTGGGCGCAGCACTGGAAAAGATGCTCTACGATGATTCGACGGCGGGTCAGACTTTCGAGCTGTACGGACCGAAGAAATACAGCATGGCACAGATTGCGGCCTTGGCGGATAAAGAAATATACAAGAAGCGGCGGCACATCAACGTGCCGAAGGCCATCCTGAAGCCAGTCGCGGGTCTACTCAATCGAGCCCTGTGGTGGCACACAATGTCCGCGGATGAGGTCGAGCGTGAGTTCATCGATCAGGTGATCGATGCCAATGCAAAGACGTTCAAGGACTTGGGCATGGAAGCTGGCGAAATCGCCGATTTCACCTACCACTACTTGGTGAGTGGAAGCAGGGCGCCGGCGCGGATGAATCCAAGACTGATTGCGACATGCAGCAAGGCTTTCGCAGCTACCACCACTACGACCTACCGCCGACAACGGCCAAGGAAAGGAAGGAAAACAGGGAATACATTCATGTTCTGGACGAGCTGTGACGCCGCAGTGGCGAGGATCGTGAGGTTAGTGCGGCTGGTCGGGAGGACAGACAAGCTTGCTGCCAGAGCGGTGCTGTATAGAGGCCCGATGGGTCTAGATTTTGGTCGATGTCTCGCTTGCGTGAGCAAGGTGGTTGTACCATGTAATAATACCTGGTCGCGTGGCGCGGTCGTGGCGATGTTTGCGTCGATGTTGTTGCCGGCGAGGCTGGGTTGAAGGGCCGGCCAAGCGAAGCTCGGGCCGGATTTGACCAAGTCCGCGGCCGCCGGGCCACACGACACTAATTCAGCCGTCGCCAAGTCACGCGCCGTAGACTGTCCAGACGGCGAGAGCATCGGGTCTACGCCATGACGAAGGAGGATGAAATCGCGTAAGGCTCGCCTTGACCCGTTACTTTTTCTTTTCGCCTTGCTCGTGCACATGGAAGAAGCAAGTGGCTAATACGTGGGAGGGGGGGAAAGCCTGTCGGCCCACGCTCTGGCCGCGCTGGCCGAGTTTCGCGCCGAGCAGGACACGCATCGGGCGCGCTCCGACGCGCTTCAAGCCGCGGCGTCGGACGGCGGCCCGCTGGTCATGGACGCCTTCGTCGAGGACTGGAACGAGTCCCGGTTTTGGGTATGTACCACGGCGGGCGAGAAGCCGGACGTGGTGGTCGCGGGAGAGACTCGACGCGGCAGCTGACGGCGCAGTATTCGCACGAGACGGCGCACGCGCTGGCCGGCCAGCTGCTCCAGGGTTCGACGAGGCACACGACCATCGGCCTGGTGTCCGCGCCAAGCGTCTTCGTGGGGCTCCGCAGCATGCTCATAAGGACCCCCTCCCTCTTGATGTTCTTTCGACGCCTCGGCCCAGGCCTTGACTTGTCATGCTTCTCCCCCCGTCGAAGCAATCTCGCCCGGAGCACCAACGGCCACGGCTGGTGCTGCTGGAGCACGACGAGCGGTTCCGCCTCTTTCCGCAATACGTCTTTTACGACTACAGAGACCCCCCCTGAGGCTTCCCGGTGAGCGAACTTCCCGCGGAGCGAGCACGGGGGGAGAAGGGCGCAGGGGAGGGGACGGAGAAGCTGATGTGCGAGCCAAGCCGAATTCAAGGCCCGCGTTGACCGTTTGCTCTGCGACCCTCCATTCCTGAGCCAGGACTGCCAGACTAAAAGTTCCGCTCTTCTTGTCTCTTTTCGTCTCGGCAGCTGCTCATTTTCTTCTGCTTCTTCTTCTTCTTTCTTCGTCTTTCTCATATGCTTAAAGCCGCCCTCACCGTCCGATGGCTACTCAAGACTGACAAGGCCGGACAGCCTCGCCCCCGCATCATCGTGTGCACGGGGGAGAGCATGAAGCCCCTCGTCACCAGGCTGTACCTGCCTCTCGGCCTCCAGCCTACGACATTCGAGCCCAAGCACGCCTCGGGGCTGAGCAACCAGTTTTCCTGCTTCACCAACTTTGAGAGTCCTTTGTGGGCATGGCAGCAACAGGGAGGCTGAATCTTTAGGTCCTGATCCTGTTCCTGGTCATGGTCCTCGGACTGGCTTGCGTCATCGTCTCCTTCAGACGTACTCGTCTGTTTGCACAGAGAGAGCGCCTCAAGGAACCAGGTCCGGGGAGGGCCAGCTCCAGACTGTTACCCGTCCCTAAGCGGATGAGGCCTTCCAGCGGTGAGACAAGGCGAAAAAGAGCTACAACACGTGGTCGGATCCAGGGGCTCGTGGCCCGCATCCTGACTTCTACCAAAAACAAGTTGCCTTGGTCTCATGTTTCCTGTGCCACCTTCTTGACGCCCATGAAGAATCTCGTCTGTCCGTTGTCATTAATTTCCCCCTCGACCGGCCCACCATCGCTGCTCGGCTGAAGGCCGCATGCAATGCTCAAGCAAGAGAACGAATGATGTAGAAGAGCAAATACGCTTGGGCACTCAACACCTCCGAGATGCTGGCCAGCTCCACTTTATGGTCGTTAAACTTGAACCACTGCAACAGGTAGGACCTCTGTTAGCATGCAACTTCTAAAGGCATTCTAAACGGTAATCGTGCGTCTCGAGGCCTACCTGATCACCAACCCGGCAATACGACACGTAGTGGCCTGTTTCAATCTCCCCGACGTGCACGACTACGCACAATAGGTCATATGTGCAGGATCTTTCTAGTTCTGGATTTTCACGGCCATCTCGGCCGCGCACGCGATTAGTGTACGGGAACATGTTGAGCTGTAGAGGAAACTGGACGACATTGTCGATCTTGGACGCCGCTTGATCATGTCTTCCCTGCTTATACTCGAAGCGCTGTCCGAGCCGTCTCAGCGCGCCGGCGCGAACGGTAGGGGGCCTGACATGCTGCTTACCTTGAGCTGGATCGACAGGACGTTTGGTAGACGTTTGATGCTAGAATATCTCTTGGCCTGTTGCGACGAGGCGCAGCTGTGGCACCGGTACTCGCATTTGTCGAATTTCACATACTCCTCGTCCAGGCAATCGGTGAGTGCCAGCAGAGGCATCTTCTGGCCAGTCTTCTTGACTCGCCTTTGTGCCAGGTTGTCCAACCCCAGGCTGAGGTCCAGAAATGACTGGACCGCATGCGTCGTACCCTTGCAATTTTGGCACGTTGTGGTGGTCTGCATTTTTCCATAGAATGTTTGGTGGATGACGCAATTGCAGCTGTGCTCACTACCGATTTCCGGTTTCTTACCGTCTCCATTGCGCTCGTGAAGCTCTTCGGCCAAAAACTGAAAAAATTCGTGCGCGTCTTGTTCACGGGTCGTGACTAGGTTCTCAAATGCCTTCTTTTCCGATATCCAAAAGCTGGACAGAATGTTGGCTGCCGTATAGCCATTTGTGTTCTCGAGAGAATAGAAGTCTTGAAACATATCATCCATGGCACAGCTCAGGCAATTCTGAACGTTGCATTCGTTGCTCTGATGTCCATCACTTAAGTAAAAGTTGCGTAAAAGGGGATTGTGCAGGAAGCTCTGTAGCACTACGTTCTGGTAGCAGGTCGCCCCGGCGTTATAAATTCCACGTAAGCCATTGGCACGGCACGAGGCTGTCGTGGTATTGGAGCTGATGTAACGCGCATCGTCCTTGACTGAATCAGCAAACAGTTCGTCGTGCGTTCGCTTGCGTCCTATCATTATCAAGCCGTCACTGAGCAGGCACTCGTCAAGTTAATCGGGTTCGCTACACTAACCCGAAAATGAGCCGGTTCCTAATTTGCGAACCCGAAGCTCCTCGAGAGTTGGATCCCAAACCAGATCATCGCATATTTGGCAATATAGAACGCCGCTTCGGGAGTCCACGTCTGGCAGTTGGTCAGTCGGGTCATGCAAAGTCACCGGCGTCACGGCTTTTCCATCTGACATACAAAATCTATGAGACGTCTTTGAGCCATGCTTGAACCGATCCTCTTCGGAGAATGTATTCGGGCATTGTAAGCAGAGGTAGTTGGACGTCAAGGATGTAACAGGGTGTCCCTCAAGGCTGGTCGATGTCTGAGGCACGATATGGGTGGCGTCGAATATGCCCCGCAAAATCGTCTTGTAATGCGAGATCGAGCTATTGGTGACTTCTTGGCCTCGCGACAACAGCCGCTGCACATGTTCTTTGGTTTTCTCTGCATCAGAACAGGATGCGGCGGGCATCGGACAGCACAGAGGTCATGCGTACCGCAGCCGAACATTGGGGTCCCAGGGGACGGAGACTTGAGCTTGGCGTTCCTAGGAGACGCCGGAGTGGGCGGGTGAGCCGACATGGTGGGAATTCTGAGCTCCGGATGCTTCGACGGCCCCTGAATGCTTGGTGGAAGCAGGTAGGGGGGTGGTGCTACCGTTCGTTCGGTCGATGGCCTACGGGATCACGACGGGCGCGGGGGCGGGGCTGAGGATCGAATATCGGTTTGAAGGAAAATTCAACGACTCTGGACGAGGAGCATTAGTATGAAAAGACGGCATTGCTGCAATGATTCCGGGAGCTATACGTCGGGAAGTTCCGGAGCCGGAGGCCAGTGAAGGATTCGCCTCCTTCCTACCTTCCCATGATCACAAACCAGGAGATCGAAGGCAAGGAGAATACATTGGAGAGAACGGGTCGGAGAAAAAGAAAGCGGCCCGGCCAGGCCTGGCCATGGGTTGATTCGTCGAACTCGCGTTCACGTTTTCAGTATGTGTAACAGTCAATCCGTCTAAGCTTGTAGAGCAAATGATGCGGCAAGCCCTAGTCGAGTGAGGTTTGGGGAACGAGTTATCGAAGACAACCATGGGTGTCAAATGAGGAATCACCACTGTAAGGGAACTTCAGCTTGCACAGCATTGGTTGGTCACGTAAGTGACAGGTATTAAGGTTTACTTTTTAGCTTTTTTTTGTGCTGTTTATACGTCGTACCAGTTAGCTCAGTCAGAGGGCTACCCGACGGTTTGATGCTAACTGAATACAAGACTCTCAAACAAGTTTGCAACAAAGCCCACCTAGTGCCTGGTTTCCTTACACGCCCCAGCGCTATTACCTCGGGTTAGATGGGTAGGGCGCATTCGCCATGCCAAGCATTAACCGAGGGCAAGCCTCCATTAGGAAAACCTCGGAAATCCCCATGCACCCATTTACGACGGGCCGCCGGGTAATCATCCTCGGGAAAGACTCACTGGATGGTGGGAGAAACAAGGATTCGAACCTGCGACTCTAGTAGTCACACCAAGTGTTTTATCACTACACCATCCCACCCTTTTTAGCATTCGAGGCATATTTCAACAGAACGCCTGCTGCAGCGCAGCACGTGCCGAGGCACGTGTATTGTTTTGAAGACTTCAAGCCAGTTCAGTTGAAAAATTGTATTGGATATGATTTACGCTGCGTGGCACGTGAAAAAAAAAGCCACGCCAACAGAAATCCGCACGCTCTCACAGCGGCGGTGGGGGGAAGGTGTAGTGGTATAGCACTTGGTGTGACTACTAGAGTCAGCGGGTTCGAATCCCGCTCCCCCCACCATTCTATGAGTTTTATCCCGAGAATTTGTACCCGGCGGCCCGTCGTAAATGAATGGGTGCAAGGGAGGTTTCTGAGGTTTTCCCGAGAGGGTTTTCCCTCAGTTCATGCTTGTCATGGCAAATGCGCCTCTGCCCTTCTAATCTGAGGAGTGGCGTGTATCGCGGAAGGAAGTCGGGCACTAGGTGGGCGTCGTTGCAGACTGGGGGGTCTTGTATTCTAGGTTGCCCCCCTTACGTGTCATGCTCCTCAGGAGTGCAGGGCTAGAGCCCGACACGATAAAATATCAACCCAAATCACAGCGGTGGCCTGCCGAAGCCCATGATGGGGGCAGCTCATTGAAGATAGTCCCTCTCCCTCGATGACACACGGGAACCAAGGTTCTGTTTGCCTAAAGGTCGCTAGAAAAAGGCCGTCACTGCGCTACGCGCCAAGACTCCGGACACGCACAGCCGGCATCGGCTTCTTTGCACCAACCATGCGTCTGCTATTAAATTATTCAGGCCCCTCGGAGGCTGGCGAAGTGAACCAGCCCGGCGTTGAATGCAACACGAAAATGAACCGGACAGTGCGTTGCTTCATGATTCACGCGAATCTATCAAGGTATTCTAGACGAGCAACGGCGCGATAAATCTGGTGAACTCTGCCAACCACTCCACAGTATGTGATGGATCCCATCGAGTGACGAAGCAACCTCGACGCCTCATAACCTAAGTCTGCTCTGCCAGTCAGCACATGCTGACTGGCGCCGCAGAAGAGCCGTGATGATCCCCAAGTGGTTCTGATCAACAATACTGATCCATCCGTTGCCCTACCAAAGGAGGTCGGCACGCGTCATAGCCCGCGCCCCGGCCATGTGGGCCTACCCTGCTGCGGAGGGCAGGCTTGATTTGGCACCTCGGGCATGTCCTGGGGCTTGTCCCGACCGAGCATCTTGCAGACTCATGGCTAATTGCTTTCCAGTCCAGCCACGCAAAACCAACGGCCAGCAGATCAACACGCCATCTCTGGCTGTCGGCCAGATAGATGCGCAACGGATGCCTCACAGGCTGACTACGTATCGAGTTGCAGATGAGCGGGGCAAAACATGCCCGGACCTTATAACCTCCTGACCGGAACAAGACTCCTGCTATACCGCGCATGTCGCCAATTGGCCACACGGAAAAAAATCCGCACGCGCCCTCCCTCTCGTGGCATTGCGTCCGGCGTTCTTACAGGGCGGTCTGAGTCGCCCTGGGTGCCCCTTGGCCTGAGCAAAGAAGATGCTACCCTGGTAGCCCCAGGGTTTAAGGGTCAGATGGTGTTGGCACTAAGCCCTCCGTTTCTTGGAGCGTGCCATTTCGTCGTCGACCGAGTGACTTTCAATTGACAGAAGAGAGACAAAAAACAAGCAGGAATGCCGAAATTTTCGCTCGTCCCGGACGTTTCCCTTCGTCCAGCCCGGCTGCTCGGCCAGTGGAATAAGTTGACGGAGAAACGGGCCGCACGTGCCAGGCCAACCGGGTCACTGGGTGATCTGCTGGGTCGTCCCGCATATCGAGTCTTACCGCCAATGTCGCGCCTTGAGGAGAGGCCTTCGAAACCTCGACCTTTGCTTTGGCGAGTAGTGCCCTGCCTGCTACCCTGCACGAGACAGACGGGACGCAGCCGCAACTCGGTCCACAATAATTGAACTATGTAACGAGCCATATTAGTGGTGCGCCTAAGGGAGGCGAGCAAGATAGAGCGGCTGTTGCGCAGAGTGCGCGTGTCAGTCGACGAGCCGGATGAGCGGCGGCAGGAGAGAAATTTGATCCAGTGCACGTCGCACCTCTCAGCGGTAGTTTCCGATACGCAAACTCGACAAGGAACAGGACAACAATCTGCCTGGAGCCTTGCTCGAAGTCACGCTGAACACAGTGCGTATCCGCGTGGATGCGGCAAGCGCACGTGGACGCCGCCATCTCCACGTCTCCTGCCGGCCTGCCCAGTTAGATACATGGAGATGCATTGGGGTAGTCATCCAGCACTCTGCCCCAGTCACGAAGACAGGCGTTCCCTGACGTATTACGGCGACCACATATGACGGTCCAGTCGCTGGGCCGAAGTTGTCTCATGGCCATGACGCGAGGTGGCCTGTGCCCTGAGTCGTTGATATTGACAGGTTCCCGGACGCTCGGGAATTAAGTGTTTTGTTCACCGCTGTGGCGGATGCACGGACGACTGCGACCCCCCAGACCAGACAGGAAAGCAAAAATAAGGAGGGAGGGGCAAAAAAGAAACGGTCGTGCGTCAAATGAAACAGAAGAGCGAGGCAACCAGAACTGCCCTTCCAGCAGGTTCGCAGTTGAGCCCTGGCACCGGTGACGACACCCGTCGGAGCCAGGAAGAGCTGCTTCGTGTAGGCCTCGCTGACCGAGCAATAGGCTCGGGTGGAGGGATGCCTCGGAAGACTCGGACGCCCGTCCGTTCAGTCCTCGACAAAGCTCATCGCAAGCCCAGCCGTGATCTTTCTTAGATAGGCGCGCGGCTGGTTCCTGGGCCTGTCCTCTCCGGCGAGGCCGACCTAAAGTGCGGACAGGAGGGGGTGGGGGCGTTCAGTTAATACGAAGTGTTCCCGTGTCTACTTCGTACTAATCTACTAAATATGGAGAAGCCCATCAGACTAGCAGACAGGCAACATTGTGACGACCCGAGGGCCATGATGGGAACGTCCAGAGCGACTCATCTATGGAGTATGGGCAAGCCCATCCCCAAATTGGCGACCAGTCAATGCGAAGTGAGAGAACGAGCGCGTGCATAATTGTGTGCGTGTGAGCATGTGTGCATCAGTACTGAGCAACTGAGGCATTTTAGTTGCCGCCGCCTCTCGTGGGCAAAGGTTTTGGCTGGCTGATACGTAGAAGGGTGGTGGGGGGCGACTTTTTTTTTGCATTTCTTCTCTTACCCCCTTTTTGCCCCATCTTCTCTCGCCACTTGCCTGGCTGTCCGTGGGTCTTCAACGAGATCGAATTTCCTCAGCACACCCATATCTGGAGCAAAAAAAAAACAACAACCCTGCTGCGCGTCGCAAGGAGCAAACATGCCTTCTATGTACCAGCAACACAGTATGCGCGCCTATTTAGCAACTGTACGACAATGCCCGTGAAAAATTTCTTCTGGGTCGATTCCCTTGGGATCACGATGGCTTGGACACATCGTGCAAGCCCCCCCTCTCCGTCCCTCCATTGACCCCGCTCATGCCTGTTGGTGTGACACCCGCTCAGCATTGTCAGCCTACCCAGGAATGGCTGCTGGCATCCGGATGACGATGGCAGTCCGGTCTGGCAACGGAAGTCGGGTCGACGCAACGCAGAACCGTGTTTGGGTCAAGCACCTTACCTACCCGGACGTCGCATACTGCACCAGCCCTTCACGTGGACGCCGACCAGGCCTGAGCTGGCCGCGCCTCAATGTTCCGTCAAGCAAGTATTCTCCCCTTTCCGGCAAGGGCTGGGGGAGAAGCAGGCATGCCTTGATGAGACGACGGATATGTGTTTTATTATTCCGGTCACTCCGGAGACTGCTAGGTGTATGTATACGGAGGTAGCGCACACCACGAATGCATGCTACTCGTATCTATCTATACGTGCGGGCTGCAAATGCCCCGACCTGGGCAGACCCCCGACCGTGTAGCCATACCCATCGCCTTCTTTTTTTTTCCGCCCGGGATCATTGGCGATGCTCCAGCCTTGTCGAAGCACGATGGAGGCTGAGGGCAAGGGTGTGATGACGAACATGGCAGCATCGTCACGTCTACGACAATAGACTGGCAAACCGCAGGACACAGCCAGCATGAAGTACAGTAGGAGGGCACAGCAGGGCAGAGGGCCGGGCTAGTTGGTTGCGTGGCTTTCCCGCGCGCTGTCGCTGAGCCACCCGGCTAGCCATGCCATGCGCCTGTCTCCTTCACCTGCGTCACATCAGGCGGCTAGCGGCCGTCTAGAGTGGTAGCCGGAAGCCAAGGGGCAGGCAGGCTGACGTAAGCGTGTGTTCCTGCGACGTGCGTTCGTCGAAGAGAACTGACTGGTCGCGGCTATTCCCCCCGGGGAGGGGCAACGCGCTCATGCCAGCCTCAGGCTTAGATGACTAAGGCAGCGAAACGGTATGCCAGAAACTCTTTGCCCGGCCAGCTGGTTGTGAAATGCCCCCCAGCACGGGCGCCGTCGACTCCCGCTCGGTCTCGCATCACCGAATTCGCAAAAGCCTGGCTTGGCTTCCAATGGACGGACTCGCTGGCGCTGGCGCTGGCGCAGCACGCTCGTGGCGATGCCCTCCTCCTCTTCCCGTCATTTTTTTGCCAGGCAGGCCTGGGCAGCCAACAATCCTGACGGAGGCACAGCGAGACATGGCGGGCTGTCCCAGCACTGAGCACCGTTTCCGTCTGGAGCAGCCTGGGGCGGCCAAGGGCTGCGCACCGCGTACCGCTAAACCGTGCACCGTCTCGTCGGCGATTGTACCGCTACCCGAGCAACTCCTCGGTGCTGCGGTGGGGTGCCAGAGGAGGGTGCCTGAGGGTCTGCGCCTGAGCCATGTCTGGGTACGTGGACGCCCGCCCTCGCACCTCCGCTGCGCACACTGTGGTCGTGGGGCCAATCAGTGCCCGTCCACGCCCGGCGGTGCGCCAAATACGTGCGCACGAGGGATGCCGACGGTACGTTACTGTTACCTGCAGCTCCCGATGCACGCGGGCGCGCTATGTCGTTCTTGTCATGTCCCGCCTTGTCAATCCCCCCGAGTGCAAGCGAAACGGCAACAGTGGGACGAGGCCAAGCAACCAAAGCCAGCGCGGCAAGAGCGAGAGGCACGAGGCGAGAGAGGTTGGCGGAGATCTGGTCACCCTGTGGGCCGTCTCTGCCCCCAGTACAGATGTCCGGTACCGCTCGCTTGCCCGCCGGCTGGCCACCCTCTGAAATAGCCGGCTGTGCCGCCTTGTAGCCTTTCGTCCTGCCGGTCCATTCACCCCCATCTGGACGCCCCATAATACCACACACCGCGCACCCCCATATCTTCTGACCTGCCTCTCTTGCTCACACTCTCCCCTCCTGCTCTTTTTTTCCTTCAACCCGCCCACTCTCGTCTCTCACTTTTCTCCCCCCCTCACACCCTCTCTCTTTCTCTTCCGTCCTTCCGCTTCGCCTCTCCTTCTTTTCGCGTCGGCTCATCCAATCCGCCAAGCCTCCTGAAAACTCTTGCCAAACCGTCGCGAACTGGTCACCGTTCGCCGACTTTCGGGTTCCGGCCTCCCACGCGCAGGGCCCCTTGTCCACTATCGATTTCTTCCGTCGCCTAGCCTCTCTTCACACCCCCGGCCTCTCAACCTCCACCCTTTGCGGACGGTTGCTACGAAAAGCTCGCCAAACTCTTCATTTCTCCGGTCCGATTCATTTTTCTCGACTGCAACCTATTGTCCGAAAGGTTGGTCCCTGTTTTTTTTTGGCTCGCCTGGCCTTTGGTGCCGTTAGACTCCTGCACGGAACCCTATTCCGCCGTTCCGAGTCAACCTTGCGACCCCTGGGTTTCGATACCCTGTGCCAGCCCCGGGCTTCTTAATTTCCGGAGCGGCTCAAAATCAGCGACGGCCGAGTCGTTGTTGAAACCGCCAGAGGAGACGCAGACTGAATTAATTTCAACCATGTCCCTCACTCATCTGAGTGTCTCTTATTCATGTCGGCGCTGACCGGAAGACCCAGGCTGTACGAATCTTTGCGCTGCATTCTTTCGTAATTTGATAACGGTCCCACGTCCTACCACCCCATCACCAACACGCCTACTACTGTACCAGTTCGTTCCCAAGACTACGCCGCCCTCAACAAGACTTGACCTCTAAGAGACGACATCTCTTTTTCATTATTCACGACATCCTGACTTCGTCCCACGATCATTATCATCCGACTCGACTTCAAAAAAACTCGTGTTAAATGGCCAGACTTCTAAAATAAACCGCCATCTTTTTCACTTGCGCGGCCACCTTGGCGCCCTCGGGGGCCTCGGGACGTTAGCATCAGCCTCGCGTGGCTCGATCCGCCGTGCTTGTCTCTGCGGTCAGGGTCATTGTTTAATCTGACCAAGACCTTTCCGGTCTTCGTCGGATATCTCCCATCTTTTAAAAATGCCAGGAGGCGTGTGTGCTGTTCTTGACTATGACGTCAATCTCATGGCGGACTATGTTGCTGAGATGGCGACACGAGTGATGACTCCAGACGCCTCAGCATCGACGTCCTTTCGAAAGTTTGTCTCTCAGGTTCTTACTTCGACGAGGCTTCCCAGTACCACAATTCTCCTGGGCATGAACTACCTCGCCAAGAGAGTCAATGCTATGCAGGAGTGTGTGCCCTATCGAACCCCCGATGGCGATGTTTGGCGCCATCTTACCGTGTCTTTACTTCTGGGCAGCAAGTTTCTGGACGACAACACATTTCAGAATCGCTCTTGGTCCGAGGTGAGCGGTATCGCTGTTTCGGATCTCAATGCACTGGAATTCGACTGGGTTAAAGCCATGAACTGGAGTCTATACGTCAATCTCGATGCCAGCAAGGATTATCGGGCGTGGTTGGACAGTTGGCGCGACTGGCAGCACGTCAAGACGCGACAAGCCGCTCAGGCCAACAGAAATCGCCTCCTATCTCTTGTATCGACCATCAACACTGAGATGACTAGGTTCCATAATACTCAGTCGCCACATTCTCGCTATTTGCAGGAACAGGTCGCCGAGTACGAGCGCTATCAGGCTTTGAAGGCGCAGCAAAGTTACCGCCCTCACGAAGCCAGCTGGGCTCACAACCCTTGGAACGCCCCACTCACTCCTCCGGATTCGGGATACGGCACACCGGAATACGGCATGTCGGCGACTTCAAGCAATGCCCGGTATAATGAATGGTTTACCCGAGCGACGGCACAGTACACCAAACAATATCCCCAATCTGCCCACAATACCTTCTATTCCAATCATCAGACGCCTTATCCTGGGCAGTATCACTATGGCCAGAATTTATGGGAGCATGGAGTATCCGAGTGCAGTTGCCCTGGCTGCGTCAGCCCCTCGACGCATGCCCCGTATTTCATGACTCGGGGCTATGGCCAGCCCGTCGTGGGCTGAAGCCTTTCCTCAATTCAACTTCTTTACGGCGCCGCGCGCGGAGTTTTTGGCGAAATCCTCCAGAACTCGTGTGGCTGCCACCGCTTACCGGCCTTCATTGTCGGCGATTTCTAAAAAAAAACGGCTATGAATTTTCCTTCTACACCCTTTTTCTTCAGATACCCTTTGGCACGGAAAAAAATTGTTTGATGCGGCCATCTTCCTTCCAGTACATTGACTCTTCGAGACCCCCCCCTCAAAATTTTGCGGACCTCGGCGGACGTCCTCCGGCCTGTCCGCCAACCATGATCGAGATTTGTCGTATCCGCGTCCACGCGGATCCATGGCCGGTTCTTGAACATATACAATAGCGACCGGATCAAGCGCGCTACCCATTCACGACAGTCAACTTTTGGTAAATATATGCGTCTTAATCGTTATTTTTGGCATCGCTGGTTCCTTAATACGGCTTGGTCTTTCTGATAGACCTGCTTTGCGTGTGCCTCCGCTCAGTGGACGGCAGCACCCGCATACTGCCAAACTTCTACCTCGGAGGGAGGCTTCGCAGCTTACCGATGGAGTACATTTTGAAGGATGGTGCGCATTACTTCGTTCGACATCATGTGCCTGACCGCCTCTTCGAGTTCGCGCACAACACTTCCTGCCCCGACCATGACAAGCCTCTTCCATTCCGATGATTCCAAGGCTATCGAGAAACATGTCGGCGGCCTAGGTTTCTTTTGTTCGGCTAATATAGGACTTGGAGCACATGGAAATTGACGCACTGCATCAACGTTTATTGTGGAAACAAAACAAAAATCATACGTGGTGTTTGCCGGCTGGAGGATTCTTTGCGCTCTTGCAAAACGATGGGTCATTCATGAGACGGTCTTTCTGCATTGCATTGAGCGAATGTAATGGGGATTCGGTGCGTTGTCACGTTGATGGACGACACGCGCCAGCCTTGGGGTGTTTATTTTTCTCAACTGCATTTGCCGTGCGTTGTTTCCAAAAGGGTTTTCAGCGAGAGTACTGCGCCGACAGTATGGGAGGCACTAGCGACAACACCTTGTGTGTCGGCCATTGCACTGGACACGCTCGGTCGGATCAAAATCTTCTCGAGACGAGCACGTGCCGAGACGATCATGATTTGTTTGTTTCTCTTGTTATGCCGGCTATCTCGATCTCCTTGTACATTGAAAAAATTAGGGTAACCTGCATTCGGTCCAACTCAGTCCCTTGAGACGAATCACTTGGGATGCTTTGTCGACACTGGGAAGGCGGCGCTGGCTTGACCATATTTTGTGCGCTCTTATTTGTTGGCTCACCGCGCACTCTTCAAGAATGGATAGGGAGTGCTATGGCGGCCAAGGGACTGAGCCGGCGGGGGATAAAGCGTGGAACAATCTGTGTCCACGTATGGACTTTGACGGAGTTGTGGGCAAGGAGCCAGCAAGAACGTTTTATAGGACGCATCACTTTCTGTAGCCTACTGAAGCCACGACAGACCAAATGATCACAGCTATACACCTATCAAGTGCGGCTCTGCAGAGACTCGGTGTTTGTCGGGCAATGCATCTTGGCGGGAAGTAGCTGTTAGTTGATTACTCAGCCATTATTTTTCGCGCCCTACTTGGTTGGGTGGTGGTTTACATAGATATAGGTGGATAGTTCAAGTCAGTGGTTGCGACTTTTTCCCATTTTTTTCCCTTGACATTGTCGCGCAAGCCAGCTGGGTCTAATGCTGAACTAAGTGATTCAGCAGCAAGTCGAACTCAGCAAGATCTCAAGATTTTCTCGCCTTCCCTTTCGTTGATGCGTCACCGCAGTGTAAGCTGTGGCTGTAGAACGGAGCCAGCCGGAGGACTATGTCGAGCCGCTTCGTCTCGGCGGGGACGATCAACAGTTTGGAAGATGAAGCCGTACGCAAAGAAGCGACGCATAGAGAGGAGACGAAGGGGGACGGAGTGAAGCAAGAAGAGGGAAAGACGCAGGGTCGACCAAGGCTTGTGCAATCGTTGCCATCCAGGCTCGCCGAGTGGGAGGCGGTACAGCGGGAAATGGAAGCAGAGCGCAAGCGTCGCGAAGACGCGAGGCTCAAGGCGGCGGCGGGCGAGCAGAAGAGTCTCTACACGATTCTCCAGGAAAACAAGGGTTCGTAGTCAAGCCGCCCCTCCCCTCCCCTCCAAGCCCCTTCCATTCAAGCCCTTGCCTCTTTTCACTTTTTGTTAGTGAGTCCTGGGTCTTGATAGAAGCCGTGATTGACGGAAATTATTTTTCGTGTGCTGTCGTGGCCAGCTCGCTCCATGGCGCCACCAGTTGCCTTGCTGACGATGGGTGGGAGCCGGGGCGTTGGGTGGGCCCCGGAGCAGCGGCGAAACAGACGGCTTTTGAGGAGAAGCACAAGCTCAAGAACCAGTTCCGGGCACTGGATGTGGACGAAGCCGACTTCCTCGACGAGGTGCGGGAGCGGGCGCGCAAGCACGAAGAGGCGCTGCGGCGCGAGACGGAAGACGGCGTGCGGGCGTTCCGCGAGAAGCAACAACAGCCCGTTAAAGGAGACGAGCAGGACGGAGAGCGCATGGGCGTCGGCGCGCCAGCGGACGAGGGCGAGTCCGAGGCGGACGAACCCGAGAGCTGGGCCGTCTGCAGGGGCAAACGCAAAAGGGGCGTGCGCGATAGGGAGGGCAGGCTCGTACGGAAGATGCCGCCGGCCACGCTGGTTGCTGCTCCCGGGAACGACGCCGTCGATCAGCCGGCGGTGACCCCGGCTCCGAAGGTCGTTTCGGCGCTCGTCGATTACGGTTCCGACGACAGCGACGAGTAGCGCAGCGCGTCCACGGGGATTGCGAGGACGGACGGACTGGCTTCATGGGCAAACCACCGAAGGAAGAAGGGAAAAAACGCGCCGGGGGATATGCGCTCCAATGCCGTGTGTTGGGTTACATGAGAGTAGATTGATGTCCCGCAGGCGCGGTGCGCTGTCTCCCTTTCGCTATCCTGACGTGCCCCCCCGTTTCGCCTGCATCAGGCGGTACGGAAATGTCGTATCTATATACAAGATTCCTCAGCATCGCGCGAGGAGCAGGGCAGGGGGAAAGGAGGGATGGGAGAGGCGTCGCGGGGGGGGGTTTAAGTGGTCGTAGTGGTAGTGGTAGTAGTAGTAGCTAGCTGATAGCGAGGATGGCCAACCATGCAGGCAGCTCGCGACTCGACGACAGACGCAAAAACTACTTTGCCCGCCTTTCAGGCTCCGGGATGGCATTAGCTGTCGTCCAAGTCTCCGACCTTGGGGCCCTCGGGCCGGCTCTCGAAGGAGCGGGCGCTCCAGCGCCACAGGCTGCGGAGGCTGCCCTTGATCCAGCCCTCGACGTCCTCCTCGGGCACGGCGATGGCGGCGGCGCGCTGGGCGTCGTCGGGTCGTATTTGGAAGCGCCGCATGCGCTGCGCGATGCGGGCGTCGACGGCCACGGGCGACGGCCAGACGAGGTCGCCAGCAGGCGGCGGCGACTGGGCGACGGTTTCGTCCGTCTTCCAGACGCTCTTAGGCCAGTCGGCCTCCTCGTGCACAAGGACGAGCTGTTGCTCGTACTGGCCGTCGGCGTCACGCCACTCGCGCGATGCCGCCCAGCATACGGCCGCGACCTCACGGCCGATGTGGTCAGCGAGCTTGCGGCGGTTGAGGAAACGAGCCAGCCGCACCGGCGTCTGGCTGAAGCCGAGGCGATGAGGGAAGGGGATGGCACTTGACGGGGCGAATTCATCGGGGACCAGGGCGGGGAGGCTGGCGGCGGCATAGTCACGGGGAGCGTTGTATGGCGGCGGTTGCCGCGGCCGCCGGGGCTTTTCCTCGGCCCCGTCGCCGTCCTGGGCAGGCGCTGCTGCGTGGCCGTCGTCGACGGCGGCACTCTGGTCCGCTGTAGCCTCGTCACCTCGCGGCGGTAGATCCAAAGGCCCCAGCCAACCCTCATGAAGACCCCGGACGTACTCCTTCCACGTGTGGCGGCCGATGACAATATCGCCCATGGGGCCCTCGTAGCGCGGCACGCCTATCTTGGTCCGGAGGTCCTCGACGATCGCCTCGTCGGTCTTGGGTAGCTCCTGACCAGGTCGCTCGTAGGCCATCCTCGCCCGCCTGATTTTCTCGGCCACGGCGGCGCGGACGTCGCCTTGCTGGCGGCCCTGGACAAAGTCCCAGTCGAGGCCGGAGGCGGCCAGGACGGGCTTGACGTACTCGACGAAGTGGTCCTGGGCGGCACGTAGGCCATCTCCGGGGGGCGCCTCGAGGTAAATGGTGAGCTTGCGGGGTAGCTGGCTGGCGGAGGCGATGGGCTCGGCGGCGAGCGGCTGGACGGCACGGCGCCAGCGGGCCGTCGCGCGCTTCTTCTCGCGTTTGTCGTAGACGACGGCGGCGGTGAAAGCGCCGGTCACGGCCCAGAAGATGGTCCAGTTCCGCGACGGCAGCTTGCGAGGCAGGCTGGGCAGACCGAGCATGCGCAGGGCCGGGTTCGCGGCCAGGGGACTAGGACGAGGCGGCTGCGGTGCCGCGACGGCGGAGGCGGCGGGCTTGGGTCCCGGATGCGAATCGATGGCCATGAAGATGCGGAAGGAAGGCGTTTGGGCTGCGCGCCGAAAGATCCCGAAGGAAAAGGGGGGAGGGACGTGCGATGGAAGGACACTTCCAAGGACCCGGGGCCGGAATGAGAAAGGACGAGTTAGGTCGTGGTGATGCTGCAGCCTTGCCAGCCCACTATTCAGCTATACCGGAGGCTCTGGCGACCTCCCCAGAAAAAAAAATTGACAGCTGCGATAGGATAAGATTATCGACTCCGATTGGCGGAAAGAGGGCAGCGTGGCTCGGGGCGGAAATATAAATATCCGTCGGACGAAGGGGCCACGCTCCCTTTCCCCATCCTCACAAAAGGGGCATCGCATGCTGCGTGCGGGCTTCTAGACGGATACCGGCGTTAAGCAGCCGGCGGGGGCGGTGGTGAGGGGGAGATGCAGGCTCCACGGCGGCTCTCGAGAGCTCGCTCGAGCGCGCCGGCACTTCACGTGTGCTCTCTCTCTCACGCGCGCGTCGGGCGTTTGTTGCGCTGGAAGGGGGGGACTGCCGATCCACCCACCTGACACATAACTTTCACCAACCTATATGCCTCTACGCTACGATGGGGCACCACCGCGCGGCAGGGCAGGGGGCTCTTCAAGGCCATCGTGGACCATCCATCGTCCATCTATGCCAGCTCCCGCGTCCTTCCGGTCCCGCGCGCGACGCTACCGAGTGTCTGACCGCTCTCCTCCCTCCACCCCTCAATCCTGCCAAGACGCGGCCCCCCTATCCCCCGGCGTGCACCATCAGCAAAGCGGCGGT
>KN173760.1:33987-79383 GCA_000758425.1 Nilaparvata lugens yeast-like symbiont | reverse complement strand
CCCCGGGCGTCGGTAGGTACCGATACCGCTGGGCAGGCCATCCTGCGTCGCGTACCCTCTACAAGCAACGGAGCACCTGGCCCGGGTGTTGTCGCCGGGAGACAAGAGGCCAGGGCCGTGGGCTACAGACGGGGAACAGGTGCGCTGGCCTTGGAAACTAGAATGGCGCCGTATCTGGGGAAAAGTCGGGGAGACGAGGCCGCCGCTCGTCACTAACCCTGCTCGCTTTCCCTCGAATCCTTGGCTTGGTCACCTCGCAGACAAGGGTATCGCCCGCTCCCCGCCCCCCTTCTTCCTCATTTCTGCAGGTACCCTCTACTTCCTCTGCCCCCTCCGCCTCGCTCTGCCTTCTCCCCCTTCCGGCTCTGGCTCCTCTCCTCCCCCCAAGGCCTTGATCCGACAAACTCATCCCATCTTGACGGGCCATCATCCAACACTCAGTCCCCACTCCGCGCCCTTTCCGTTCGGCTGGCTGCACTTCCGTCTGCTACCGTCCGCTCTCGCCTTTCGGCCTCGCAGAAACTCCCTCTCCCCTCCCCCCTTCCTCCTTCGGCGCGTCCCAAGATGGACGGTGGCAACCATCGCCTGCACCTCAACTTCGGCCCCAGCGACCACCGCCTCTTCAACGACAGGACTTATCCCACAACGCCCTCCACCTTTCCACAGCCCGTCTTCCCCAATCCGTCGGTTCAGCAGCAGCAGCAGCAGCACGCCGGCCCGACTCAGTCCCAGCCGCCGCATCTCCATCCCGCCGGCTCAATGGCGCCTCAACCGTCCCAGGCGTCCCAGGACTTCGCCACCGGTTACGCTCCCTCCGAGGCCTACTTCGCTCAGGGCTCCTTGGCCTACCCGTCCCCGTACGCGGCGCCCCAGGCGGTCAGAAACGACTATGCCCACGCACAAAACGGCCTCTACCGCGTTCGTTCCAACACCCCCGGCACCAACGATCCCAACGTTGGTCTCGCCCACCAGTTCTCCCACCAGAACCTTGGAGGCGCCGCTCGCAGCGCCGGCTACCCTGCCAGAGGGCCCGCTCCCGCCCAGCGGCCGCGCACAGCCAGCGCAACCGGCCCTCCGCCCGGCTCGTATGCCGGCTACATGAACGCACCGCCCATGCCATCCCAGACCTCGACGGCCGCTGGCCACCATTTCCAGCAAGCGCCGGAGAGGAATCCCGACCGGTACGGCCCCAACGCTAACAGCAACCAGAAAAAGTGCTCCCAACTGGCCACCGACTTCTTCAAAGACAGTGTCAAGCGCGCCCGTGAGCGGAACCAGAGGTAAACCAACACACGCCCTTCCCTTTTGCCCCGCGGCCCCTCCTCTCTGACGCCGTGCCCTCCTTTGCCCCCCTCCGTCCGCCTCTAGGCAAAGCGAGGTTGAACAGAAGCTTCAGGATCCTTCCCAGAATGCCTCTAGAAAGGAGCAGCTGTGGTCGACCGCCGGTCGCAAGGAAGGCCAGTACCTACGTTTTTTGCGAACCAAAGACAAGCCCGAAAACTACAACACCGTCAAGATCATCGGAAAGGGCGCCTTTGGAGAGGTCAAGCTGGTGCAAAAGAAGGGTGATGGCAAGGTCTACGCCATGAAGTCGCTCATCAAGACGGAAATGTTCAAAAAGGATCAGCTCGCCCACGTCCGCTCCGAGCGGGACATCCTCGCCGAGTCCGACAGCCCCTGGGTCGTCAAGTTGTTCACCACCTTTCAAGATTCCTACTTCCTCTACATGCTCATGGAGTTCTTGCCCGGCGGAGATCTGATGACGATGCTCATCAAGTACGAGATCTTCTCCGAAGACATTACACGCTTCTACATTGCCGAAATCGTCTTGGCCATTGAGGCGGTGCACAAGCTGGGCTTTATCCATCGGTATGACCATGCCGACCGGCTAAGGTGCGAGTTAAGAGAGAAATCCTGACCCTAGACAGCGACATCAAACCCGACAACATCCTGCTCGATCGTGGAGGTCACGTCAAGCTGACCGATTTTGGCCTTTCCACCGGCTTCCACCGACTGCACGACAACAACTACTACCAGCAACTGTTGCAAGGCCGCTCGAATCGCTCTCGCGATTGCAACTCGGTGGCCATTGACCAGATCAACCTAACCGTCAGCAACCGATCCCAGATCAACGACTGGCGGCGGTCTCGGAGGCTCATGGCCTACTCCACCGTCGGCACCCCCGACTACATCGCCCCCGAAATCTTCACCGGCAACGGCTATTCTTTTGACTGCGACTGGTGGTCCCTGGGCACCATCATGTTCGAGTGTCTGGTCGGCTGGCCGCCCTTTTGCGCGGAGGATAGCCACGACACCTATCGCAAGATTGTCAACTGGCGACAGACGCTGTACTTCCCGGACGACATCACCCTCGGCGCCGAGGCCGAAAACCTTATCCGCAGGTGGGTAGCACGTGTGGCTCTCGACCCCCGGCCGTCGTGGTGCTGACTTTGTGCTTCTCCTTTGTCTCATTTCGCACAGCATGGTCTGCAACACGGAAAACCGGCTAGGACGCGGTGGAGCACACGAAATCAAGGGCCACGCCTTCTTCCGCGGGGTCGAGTTCGACAGCCTGCGCCGCATCCGTGCTCCCTTCGAGCCGCGGCTCACGTCCAACATCGACACCACCTACTTCCCCACCGACGAGATCGATCAGACGGACAATGCCACCGTGCTCAAGGCGCAGGCCCTGCAGCAGAACCGCGGCCAGGTGGAGGAGTCGCCTGAGATGAGCCTGCCCTTTATCGGCTATACTTTCAAGCGCTTCGACAACAACTTTCGATAGGCCGTGGTAGGCCGTGAGTGGAGTGCATCCTTTCGTCTCAGACCGCCAGAAAGCCACCACCCCGCGAGAGAGATAGAGAGATGGTCCGCTGAAGGCTACGATTTTCGCATTTCCCCACCCCCTCTCCCCCTCCTTCCGCGCGTCCACCCTTTACCTGAGGCGACCTGACATGGAAACAAAATTACAAAAAACCTTCACAAAAGTCTCCTGGTGGCTGAGGCTCAATAATATTAGAGAGTGCGACGGCATAGGTCGCGGACGTGAAAGCGTCGTAAACGGCCGATAGCACGTCTATCTAGACCCGGGAAGACGCTGGCCGGCCCATGGTCAACCGTTTACCGAATCCGCCTCGTGATCTTTTACAAGTCCCGCCAATTGACGTGCATGGCATGCCCGATGACCGGCAAAGCACACTCAGTCTTCCCCCATTTCCTTCGTCCCGGGTTTTCATGGCGAAGCCAGGCCTCGCGCCTCGAGCCATCAAAAAGGCCGTGGAAAAGGCGTCCCGAAAGACGAGAGAAAAGCAGAAATAATAGTGCGTCGGCCAGAGCGAGGTTCATTCTCTGAGCAGGCGGGTGAGAGACTGTCGGCCAGGATGGAAAGAGCTCGCCTACATACATGCACGCACGTACAGGTTGAAGTGGCCGTTCTTCATCGCGACCTTGATGCTGGTCTGCTGGGCACAAGGACAGCAAGGGTCGTGATAATGAACGTTGACCCGCTTGATTGAGATGGTTTGCCTCGTCCGGCTTAGCTCGCCGTCGGTGCCGTCGGGTGGCGCAGTGCGGCGGCCTCCTAGTTCCTGCCGGTCAAGCCAGGGGCAGCATTAAAGCGCTCCTCGCGCTCGGTCATGAACAAGACCTGGATCCAGAACTCCTTAGCGTCGGGGTCCCAGAAGCAAAACTGGCGGTCCTCACGCTTGTCAAGCTCGCGGGCGGGGATCTTGAAGGCGACGGTCTCGTAGGGCTCGGCGGCGACGAGCAAGTACTGGAAGTTCTTGTCGGGCTCTTCGACGCGCTGGCTGAAGGCGTTCATGACCTGCCAGTTGGGCACCACGTCGGGGCTCGCGTCCGGGTACTGCAGCTGGAACAGCAGGCCCTGCTGCCGCAGCACCGGGTCTCGGATCTTGGTGATTTTGTAGCCGGGGCGACCGATCTTGACCAGGTTGCGGCGCGCACCGCTGCTCAGCGGCAGGCCGGTGGCCGGGTCGATGCCTTGTTGCTGCTGCTGCTGCTGCCGACCCTCCTTCTGCTCGCGCGCCGCGCGTGTGGGCCAGATACGAGCCGTCATTCTGGTGCACCGTCAGGCACAGCCGACATTCGAACGATCCCACGTGGTTCTTGAAGAAGTACGGATCCTTGTCGAGGTCGATTGTTTCGAGCGCGAGCTTGCGCAGCCGCTCGCGCCGGTCAGCATTGGTTGACGACTGCGAGGCCACGCCGCCGCCGCCAAACTTGGAGCCCGCTCGATTTTGATAGTCCATCCTGTCTGCGCTGCGAGAGTCAGGGTGGCTGAACCGCCCACCGGGAGGGGGAGGGAGGGAGGCCTCCGAGAGGGGGGCGCTCGAACAATCACAGTCCCTTTTTTTCGCTCGAGGAATCTGCCGCTGAGAAGGAGGGAGCAGGAATAGGGGATGTCGAGAACGGAGCAAAGGCAGCGCGCTTCTCGTAAGCCCTGCTAAAAGACCCGAGGATATCGCTGATGTCCTTAATGCCTGAGGCATCAGCCATAAGATCAGCCAGGGCTAGGACACGTGAATGATTCATGATTCGCAGGAGCGGGCGTGCTGCACGAACAGAAAGGGCTGCCGCACCTTGGATTCACCGCAGAGGGCGAGCCTAGTGGTCGCTGGCCTGCAGAAAATCGGCCGGCATTTCCGCCTGGGTTTTTTTTTTGTGGCCCTTGTGAATGACCTCCAACCGACCGACTGGAGCACAATGGCGGGCACGATCAATAAGCCGAAAAGCAAGTGATTTCCTCGCCAGTCCAGACGACTGGCTCCCCTGGCTCCCTTTCCTCCGTCTCTCTTCTTGTAGCTGACGGAAGCGCGGCGGCGCCCAGAACCCAAGTCCAAACGCGGCACGACACGCCTCCGCCACAAGATCGAGAAAGCGTCGGCGGCAAAGCAAAGGAAGCAGCGCAAGCTGGCAAAGAAGAACCCGGAATGGCGGTCGAATCTGAAGAAGGACCCCGGAATCCCGAACCTCTTCCCCTACAAGGAGCGGCTGCTCGCCGAGTTGGAGGAAAAGCGGGCAAGCAAGGCGGCGGCGGCGCAGAGGCAGAAGGAGCTGGCCAAGGCGGCCAAGACGGGCGCCGAGGCCGACGAGGATATGGAGAGTGACGGTGGCGACGACGCCCAGTCAGGCGAGCTGGATGACGTGGACATGGGAGAGCACGTGGACGAGTCAAACCCGATGGCGGCGCTGCTGGCCAGCGCCAAGGCTACGGCAGCCAAATACGAGGGCGAGCTGATGGACAATGATGGCATGGATGAAGACGGGGACAGCGACGAATCCGACGACGCCCGAGTGCACGACGTCTCCATCGGCCAGGCCTCTTCGCGCAAGACGTACGAAAAGGTCTTCAAGCAAGTCGTGGAGCAGGCCGACGTCGTCCTCTACGTCCTCGACGCGCGTGACCCCCAAGGCACCCGGTCGAGGGACGTGGAGCGCAGCATCATGGCGGCGGCTTCCGGCGGCAAGCGCCTCATGCTGGTCCTCAACAAGATTGATCTGGTCCCGCCCGAGGTGCTGCAAGACTGGCTCGTCTACCTCCGGCGCTACTTCCCGACGCTGCCGCTACGCGCGTCCGGGGCGGCGTCGAACGCGCGCACCTTCAACCACGGCAGCCTGACGGTGCAGAACACGTCGGCCACGCTCTTTGCGGCGCTCAAGAGCTTCGCCGCCAGCCGCCAGCTGAAGCGCGCAGTCTCCGTCGGCGTCATCGGCTACCCCAACGTCGGCAAGAGCTCCGTCATCAACGCCCTCCTGTCGCGCATCAACGGCAGGGGCTCCGGCACGTCTAAGCCGTGCCCGGCCGGCGTCACCACCAGCATCCGCACCGTCAAGATCGACAGCAAGCTCAAGCTGCTCGACTCGCCCGGCGTCGTCTTTCCCTCATCGTCACCATCCCAGTCGGGCAGTCTCGTGTCGCTCAAGAATGCGGCCGACGCGCACGCTCACCTCGTGCTCTTGAACGCCGTCCCACCCAAGCAGATCGACGACCCCATCCCCGCCGTCGCCCTTCTCCTACGCCGCCTGGCCGTCTCGCCCGACCTGATGCAGAAGCTGTATGACACGTACAACATGCCGCCTCTGCTACCCAGCCGTGACGACGGCGACATCACCACCGACTTCCTCGTTCAGGTCGCCCGCAAGCGCGGCCGCCTCGGCAAGGGCGGCGTGCCCAACCTCAACGCCGCCGCCATGGCCGTCATCACCGACTGGCGCGACGGCCGCATCCACAGCTGGGTCCGCGCCCCGGCACTGACCGTCGACTCCGCGCCTCCCGAGACGGCCCGCGACGACACCGTCATGCCGGATCACAAGGAAATTGTCACCGAGTGGGCTGCCGAGTTCAAGCTCGACGGCCTATGGGACCCCTTGAGGGCGCGCCGGGCGGCGACGAGGCCATGCAGTCGTAGAGCTGCTGTCTGTAGCCTGTCCGCCCCGCCGCCTCCCTCGTGCTCGAGTACGAACTCATCCTCGTAGGGGCAAGCTGTATGCCTGGCGTTTTACTTCTTTCTTCTTTCTGTCCATTGACTTGGGCGTGCCTGGGACTGGACGACGGGACAAGGTGGCCCCGTATCGCGGACCTGGGGCCTACAGTGGCGCCTGCCCACCTTCTCTCTTCCTCTGGCCGGAAAAGGCGCGGACGGGAAGGGGGAGGGAGAAGGGGAGCGCCATGAAATGAATTCGAGGTTCCTACTCCCGTACTGTATATGCCACGGCCGTTCTATCCTCGTGATCCCTCTCGCGATCCGGTCGTGACCGAGTTTTTCACCTATGCCCAACATGCCAGTCCTGAGGAAGCCGGGGAGCTGGAAGGCGGGCTCGCTCAGGCGCTGAGGAGCTCCATCTTGACGCCGCGCTTACCAGTGCGCTCGTCCTTGTCGTCGCGGACGCGGACCCTGACTTTTTGGAACAGGTCGATGCGGAGCGCGCGGCTGCCGCGGGTGACGAGGCGGTAGGCGGCCGGGTCGAAATCGACGTCGGGCTCGGGGATGGCGAGGTCGCGCAGGCGGATGAGGCCCTCGATGCCGAAGCGGGGCACGAGGACGACGAAGCCGTTGCTGAAGAGGCGCAGCACGAAGGCGTCTTCGTCGACGGCGCGGCCCTTGAGCGCCTGGCCGACGTAGTAGGCGATGCTGGCGCGGCCGGCCATCTGGGCGTTGCGGTGGCGCGCGTTGATACCGCGGCAGAGGGCCTCGAGGCGGCCGCGGCTGGCTGCAGCCGGGTGCAGCGCTTCGTAGCCGATGGCCGCCGCGAGCTGCCGGTGAGCGAGCAGGTCGGCGTAGCGGCGGATGGGCGAGGTGAAGTGGGTGTAGATGGCAGATGCGAGGCCATAGTGACAGAAGTCGGCGTAGGCCTGGCAGCCGGCCACAAAGTACTCGGCACTCATCATGCAACGTGTCGCCATGATGCGCACGAGCGTGTTGAAGAAGGGCTCGGCCGGCTCGACGCAGCGGTCCAGCGATTCGGCCAGCGCCTTGCTGGACCCGGACCGCAGCTCGAGGCCCTTGCGCACACGCAGCTGGTCGGCCAGCTCCTCAAAGTTGCTCTGAGGCGGCGCCGCGTGGCGTCGCAGCAAGGCCGTCTGCGGAAAGGCCTCGTAGATGCGCGCGGCCACGCTCGTGTTGGCCAGTAGCATAAACTCCTCCACCAGCGAATTGGTCTCGAGCAGTTCCTTAGTCTGCAAGTCGACCGGCTCCGACGTCTCCGACTCCATCTGCACCTTGACCTCGGGCGACGACAGGCTCAGCGCGCCGCGCGCCATGCGCCTCGCCCGGAGCTTCTTGGACAGCATCAGCAGCGTACGCATGCCCGCCGTGAGCTCGTCCTGCTGTGTCGCGTCGTCGATGCGCAGCTGCGCCTGTTGGTAGCTAAAAGCCTCGCGCGACTTGATGACCGACTTGGTGAACCGCACCTGCACTGTCTCGGCCTCGCCGTCCAGCTCCCAGATGACGGAAAAGGCGAAGCGCTCGACGTAGGGCTTGAGCGAGCACATGTCTGTGCCCAGCAGCATGGGAAGCATGTCGATGCGCTTGTCCACCAGGTACACCGTCGTCCCGCGCACGCTGGCTTCGGTATCCATGGCTGTCGCCGGCTTGACAAAGTGCGACACGTCCGCGATGTGGACGCCCACCTCGAAGTTGCCATTTGCAAGTTTCCGCGCGTGCAGCGCATCGTCGATGTCCTGGCAACCCAGAGGATCGATGCTACATATTAGCAGTCCCCGGAGGTCTTCTCTGTCCCTCCATCCCGGATCCGCCATGCTCTGAGGCACTTTCCATCCATGTCCCTCTTTCGGCAGGCAGTCCAGGACAGATTTTGGAAAGGGTCGGTACTGAACGTCCCATTCGAGCAGCAGCGCTTCTGTCTCTGCCGCCTTGGTCTCGAGCTCACCCAGCGAGCGGACCAGATGGCCCACCGGGTGTCGCGAGTCTCGCTCCCATGCGTCCAGTGTCACCAGAAGCCGCTTTCCCAGAAGCTCAGATACCTGACGGGTCCGCAGTCGGATCTTGGGTATTTTGCGGTCCATTGGGATCACGAAGACGCTGTCCTGTTTGAGGCCCTGGCTCGAACATCTTGACGCCGACGACGGGTCGATGTGGCCGACGTACTGACGCCAGTTGCGCTTGATAACGCCCACCACTCGCGCAGTTGGCTGTCGCTGGTTTCCTGCCAAGTTCTGCCTTCGCCTGACCTCATCCTGTAGCACCTTTCGTTCCTTGTCTGAGATGCAGTCTTCACGCTCCTCCGCATCCGCATTCTCGTTGCGCGTCATGCTGTCCTCCTCTATAATCTTCGTCGACGGTTCTCTCCACTTGTCTTGAGCAAGGAGCTCAACGACGACAACGTCGCCGTCCACGGCTCGATTGATTCTCTCGCGGCCGAGAACAAGTAGCGGTTGGGGGAAAGCGGGAACCTTGATCGACCCTTCCAGATAGTTGTACGCAGAGACGTTGAATATTCCTTGGTGCATCAGTCCCGCTTTGACGCCAGTCATCATCTTCGAAAGCGTGTAGTAATCCATGTATAGTGTAGGCGACGGCTTGTTGAAGGCTTCCCGGTTCTGAGGCTCAGCAATCATGTCGAGCAGCTTCTCGCCACCTTCAAGACTAGCCACGTACTCCTCGAGCGTCGAGGCGTGCAGACCCTGCTCTCGTGCTTTGCGCACATTATCTCGATCGTCGCTGAGCATGACGACGGCGGGCACTTTCTTGGCTTTTGAGCGCCCCAGATGCTCACCGTACCATTGTACGGCTATTCTGACGGCACGGTCGTTTCGGTCGTTGACGCTCTCCTTTGGTTCGCGGCGAACGTACGTCTCCAACCTGAAATCGTTAAAAAAGACGTAGAACCGCTTGTCTTCACTCCTCATCAGTCCCAACAACCGATTGAAGAGCGGAAGTGACCGATTTCTAAGGCTCTTCTAGCACTGTCTGTAAAACAATCACATTCGTGGAATGAAGAATCTTGTTCAAACAGGTCCATGGCATTCAATAGCGCGTTCGTATCAGGGACGAGATAGTGCCCCTCCGGAAAGGCTTTGGTGCCCGAAGGCTTGTCGGAGAGAACAAATGGCTGTGCTGCGTCGTGAATCTGTCAGTCTCATGGGTACCGAGAAGGGACGAATAAAGCTGGCGAAAATACCATGGCCGCCCGCATTCTGGGGAGCTCCGGGAAGGCAAGTTTTGCAGAGCTTGGAGGAACATGGGATATCCGTTCTCAAGTAGACTTCTCTCACAATCTTCTGGACCTTTCCACTGCGTGTCGAGCGAACATAGACTTTGTTTGAGATGTTCGGAGCCTGCAAGTCTGCCAGAGGGTCGGCCGATTGCAGTCTCTTGAGGGTTGTCATGGCACCGCGCGTTTCTTTCTTTGCCCTCGGCCTTGCCCTGAGATGAAGCCGATCGAGCTCATGAGGCAGGGCCAGGCGGTGGTGGATTTATTTACGTCGTGCAGCACGTGTCTATGCACGTGCGCCATCCCGATAGGGCAAACGATGCGGGAGCACGCGCTAATCGCGTCTCCCGGTTCAGTCGGCTATCTCCCAAGCCAGCAGGTTGTCGAAAGGGGTTCGGGCCCGTCAATTCAGGCCGACCTTATCCGCAGAACCATCATGGGTGCGCGTATTTTTGGGAATTCCGCCGCTCCCTCTTCGTCATGTTCCCAACCTGAATTCTCCTCCACTCCCTCTGAAGCCTGGGTTGGCCCTCTTCCCCAGGTTCGGCGCGTCCGACTTCCGCAAGCCGTCATACGAAGAATCGTGAAAAGCCAGGGAAAACTCCCGCGGGAGAAAACCTGGCGAGGTTGGGTTCATGAGCAATACCTTTCGGCGCAGTCGGACCGGTGAGGTGTTGCATCGGCGGCGACGAGGTTGGGCGGTAAACCGCTCAATCATGGCGGGATGCACGAGTTGAGCATGTTCGGGCGACGGGGAACCCTCCCAATAATCCCGTTCGCGTCGCTCCTCGAGTGTCTCGACCGAGCCGGCAACCGACGACGCGTCGGCATCTGCTGAGTCGGCCTTGGTGTACCAGTTAAGGCCTTTTCCCTTCTGCCATCGCCTGAACGGCGCCTTCAGGCTGTGGCCCAGATAGTTCTCGCGGTGCGCCGAGCTGGCGACCTCGTCCCAACTGAAGTTGACGCCAACTCGGGAGCCGGGCTTTCGAATGCTCAGCAGCAGGTCCATAGCGAGGAACTGCGGCGCGTTTTTTCCTCACTGGATCTGTGACGCGTGCTGAAGGCTTGGCTTGCGGAACTTTGCGGATCGGAAGCTTTTGAGGCAAGCATTTCAAGCCGACAGGTGACGCACGCGGGTGAGAAAAGCCGATAGTGAGCTAAAAAAAGGGACTGGATAACTATGTAGCTTAGTGCCTAATTTCCTTCCGTGCACTTCGTACGCAGCATGTACTTCGTGCTTCACACACGCTGTTAACTAACTACTAACATAACTTGTCCAGCTACTCCGGCACAGCGACCTAGAAAACAAGCGCGAGGGGTCAGTCCTTTAAACTCCCTTGGTAGTTGGTGGACCTGCCAAAATCGCAGACTTGTCGGGAGACCCAGAAGCCTGAGCAGGCCCAGATCGCGAACAGGCCCGGCCAGCCGCCGCGGCAATCGGCCATGCAGCTGGCCCAGACTGGGCTTCGTGCGGAAGTGACGATGTGCCCGGACAAGGGAGCATCAGCCACTTCGTTGCCAGCCTTGAGGGAAAGTTTCAGGCCCTCTCTGCAAGCGGGGAGGCCTGCAACGTACTCCCACATCGCAAGAGATCGACAGCAAACTCGACGTTAGCGGAGGGCTGGTACAAATTTGTTAACTTACACGTCAAAATCGCGAAGATATTGCTACCTAAGCCCGGAACTCCCCCCCGGCTCATGGGCGCGTGTTTTCAAGCCGCTTATTAAAACACAAACCCTCGTTGATTTCTCTCCCTCCCTACTTCCGAGTCCGAAATATATTAGTCAATTCCGCTATCGGATGGGGTCATCGCTCGCCGGTTTCCTATAACACCATTCGACTGACCCTATATTTGCCTTAATCTTCCTTATTTGCATCCATTTACCCTTTTTTGTTCCTTTCGCCATACGCTTCAATTGCCGGTTGGCTCCTAGGCTTTGGGAGCTTCCCCTCGTCCAACTTCCATTCCGTCATCAACACGACCGGCCTCTATACAAGGCCTCGGCCAACGCACGATTTCTCTTACGCGCCCACCATCAAGGTCTGCGTCGCCGGCACCAAGGCCCGGACGTTTGCTATGAGGCTCGTCCGCACCTATTCTTCGGGCCTCAACGGCGCCATTCCCGCGTCTAAGGCCAAGTATGTGCCCATGTCCGGCACCTATCCCAAGGGCTTTGCCGCTGCCGGCATTTTCGTCGGCGTCAAGCCCGGCAATACCAGCAAGCCCGACCTCGCTCTCATCACCTCAGACCGGTCTTGCGCCGCCTATGCCGTTTTCACCAAGAATAAGTTTCAAGCGGCACCCGTCACCTTCAGCCGCGCCGTCCTCAAGGCCAAGGCAAACACCGGCATGCGTAGCGTCATCGTCAACTCGGGCTGTGCCAATGCCGTCACCGGCGTCGGAGGCCTTAAGGACGCCGCCCGGATGGCTCGTACAACCGACAAGCGCGTCGGATGCGACGATTCCACGATCGTCATGAGCACAGGCGTCATCGGCCAGCGGTACGGATTAGCAGGCTCTGTACCTCCTTGTCCCTCAAAAGCGCCGACCTCGCTGATTCCTTTCCAGACTGCCCATTCAGAAGATTGTCGATCATATTCCGGTGGCCTATCACAAGGCCGGTGACTCGCACAAGCACTGGCTTGACTGTGCCAAGGCCATCTGCACCACCGATACTTTTCCCAAACTCATGTCACGGTCGTTTGAACTGCCTTCATCACCAAACAGAGAGTACCGCATTGCCGGTATGACCAAAGGTGCCGGCATGCTGGCACCCAACATGGCTACTCTGCTGACAATACTCGCGACTGACGCACCAATCAATCCTGGAATTATGACGCCCCTCTTGCGCCACGCTGTGGACCGCTCTTTCAACTCTATAACCATTGACGGCGACACATCGACCAATGATACAGTCGCGCTGCTAGCTAACGGCGCTGCCGGCGGCACTGAAGTAGCGTCGGAGCACACAGATGACTATCACGTCTTCCGACGCGTGCTGACCGACTTCGCCACCGATCTAGCCAAATTTATAGTCCGTGACGGCGAGGGAGCCACCAAGTTCGTCACTATCCGCGTCGTCGACAGTGCCTCAGAGGAGTCCGCACGCGCCATTGCACGCTCCATTGCTCTGTCGCCACTAGTCAAGACGGCTCTGTACGGAAAAGACGCAAATTGGGGCCGCATCTTATGCGCTGCCGGTTACGCGCTCATATCCGCGCCCGGACGGCCGGCAAACGACGTACCGGAGATTGTCCCGGAGCGCACCAATGTTTCTTTCATCCCCACCGACGGCTCCCCGGAGTTAAAGCTGTTGGTCAATGGAGAGCCCGAGATGATAGATGAAGAGCGGGCCAGCGAGATTCTTGAAGCAGCCGACCTCGAGATCCTTGTCAAACTAGGTACGGGAGATAAGAGCGCTGTGCACTGGACCTGCGATTTCAGTCACGACTATGTCACCATCAACGGAGATTATCGGACATGACCATGTGCCCGACTTGAGAGTGATTAGGTATCAGCATTAGCGCTGTTTGTGTAGCAAGTCGACTTTTCCAATTTAGCGTCTCTTTTTGTTAAATTTCCACACATTAACAAGACATAGTTGAATTTAAGTCCTTCCGAGCCATGGTTCTGTCCCAAGTACCAGACTCACTCAAGTGAAGTGTACAAGATAAAGTGCGACGGGAGGAGGGAGGGAAATGCACGGGAATATAATAGACGGTCTAAGCACTTAATGTGCCCTTCGTACTTGGCACCTCACCCTCCTTGCCCTGGACCCTAGAGGTGGCCATTCGGATGGCCAAAGCTAACGCTTTGAAAGCACTCTCTGCCCGGTGGTGGTCGTTGTCGCCGCGGAGGCATTCCACATGCATGGTAATGCGTGCGGCCTGGGCAAAGCTCTGCAGGCAGTGCGGCACCATCTCGGTGCTGAGCTTGCCGAGCCACTCGCGCTTCAGGCCGAGGTCGAGTATACTGTATGGACGGTTCGACAGATCAACTACGGCGCGCGAGAGAGCCTCGTCCAGGGGCGCATAGGCTGAGCCAAAGCGAGCAAAGCCGGTAGGAGTGCCAAGGGCTTTATTGAAGACGTGGCCTAAAGCGATGCAGCAGTCCTCCGCAGTGTGATGGTCGTCGACTGTGCTTCCGAAGGTGAAGTGAGAAAGGGTGAAGAGGGGGGGAGAGAATCAATTAATCAATTCATCTCGCGAAAAGAAGAAAAAGGTTTTGTTGAGGAGAAAGGCAGAGAGTGGAAAGGGTGGCGGCAACGGGGGGCAGACAGACTGTGAAGATCGCCCTCGCAATGTAAGGCCAGACTCCAGCCCGCGTGTTTGGCTAGTGCGTGCAGCATATGATCGAGGAATCCGATGCCGGTGTTGATGGCTATCGTCTGCGAGCTGGTGGACTGAGAAGCATGCTCAGTGGCGGCCTGCAGCAGGCGTGCGTGTGTACCGGCGGGAAGAGCGCCGCCGTCGAGATTGAGAGCGAGCTGGATTTTGGTCTCGTTGGTGTCGCGGGCGAAAGACGCGGCCCGGCTCTCTGACTCTCCTCGAGAAGCAGTTGCTTGTGCCATCTCCTCGTGACGAGCGGCCTGGGGATCAGCAGCTTTGGCGACAACGTCCTGTGCTCCGCAATACGGCTACTTCGTCGCTCCCTCGATCGAGGTGTTTCAAACAGCTGGCGGCGAGGCGAGAGCGCGTGGGGTCTATGATTGGGCAAAGCTTGAGGTCGAGGCCGTCGACTAGAGGCTCAATCTAAGGTCTCTTGCGGCCACGGCCAGGGGCTGCCGTGCGTTTCCATTGCCGCGTCGTCTATTGGCTGACGGACGGCGACGTCGGCTCGTTGTTGATACGGATGACTCAGTTGACGAAATAAGCACGTTTGAGGCGAACTTTTACCCGTGCCACACCCCACTTTATTTGGAACTCGGAAACATTCGCACCACCTCAGGGTGGGTGGTGCGACTTCCAAATAAAGTGAGTCACGTGAAGGGTAGGGCGAGCATGTGGGACCCACTAAATCCTTTCGTCAGCAGAAGCGCTGAAGGCGCTAATTAGCCGCTTCAAACGCGCGCCTCCGTCAAACCTCATCCTGTCCCCACCAACTGCCTCCAACACCTTCAATCGACCCCATTGGCGTTGACAAAACACTCTCTCCCGCCCTATGGCGAACCCAAGCGAGCCGCCTCTGGACGAGATCCAATGGCGATCTCCACCGATACTCTCAAAAATGGGCGGCTTGCACTCCAATACCGTTCTCTTCTACTTCGCGGAGTCGCCCTTCTTCGAGCGCACGTCAAACAACGCAGTCATCATGAGCCAGGCGATGAACAACGCATCCATGTACCACTTCATCCAGACGCGCGAGGCTTTTGAGGGCCGCCTCAAGACCATGTCCGGACTTGAGTTTATCGTCGGCGAGGAACCAGCCGAGACGGCACCGGGCACCGGCACCGGTGTCTGGGTCATACGCAAGCAGACCCGCCGCAAACACTACCAGGATGACGACGAAATCACCGTCCATGCTTCCTTCTTTGTCGTCGGCGAGAACATATACATGTCCCCGTCTTTGATGGACATACTAGCTTCGAGAATCGTGAGCTGTTTTTTTCTTCAATCCGCTTGCCGCCCGCATAGACGCTAAGCTGACTGTGCCAGATGACCATGTCTTCAGCCATCTCCAGGGCGCTTTCGGCCGCCGAGAACGCTCGCACCTGGCACGCCTCCACAGGTCATTTCTATCAGCTGCTTCCGAGCCAGCCCTCGACCCGGCCCAGGGGTCAGGTGACAAGCGAAGGCACGCCGGGCCCGGAAGATCCTGCTAAGAGAATGCCAGCCGCCCGACGGACTGAGGAATTATCGCTTGAGAGGGCCGCCGAGGAAGCCTTCCTTCTGCACATGCGCCATGGCGGCGAGTACATCGACGAAAATCCCATCACTGGCCGTCCCGGCGAATTCCATCTTTCGTCCACAGGTCGCAAGGCTGTACCACCGCCTCAGGTTGACTCCGACTCGGCCATTGGCGCCATGAACGGGCCGCCGCAGCTCAACACCAAGCTTGGTGACATCAAGAAGAACGGCAAGACGGAGACATCCCCAAAGTCGGCTACTTTGCCCAAACCCAAAAGAGTACGAAGCAACAGAATGAGCAACGGGCCAACGCCCGCCCAGACACCGACGTCGTCGTGACGAAGCTAGCTGTGACAGTGACGTTCTGGCTTGAGTCGTCAGGTCTGCTCCTGTGTGAGCTCTGGAACTTTGTGGCACTAGCGCGCAGTCTCTTTCATTTTCTTATTTATCCACCAGGATGTAATGTCAACGATACCCACACCCCAGCCTCTTGCTTACCCACGACAGAGCGCGGGAAAAGAGACAGATAGAAAGAGTAGATGGACAACGAATGGGGCACGGATATGTGCCATCTTCTTCAACACGTATGCAAGCCTGGCGCGAATTATTGTTCGCCACCACCGTGAAATATCAAAGGGCCAGATGTGTACTTATGTGCTTTGCGGAGAACCGGGTCAATAGACGCCTTGCGTGGCAGTCACACATTGCGCGCCATCTCAGCGTCTCCAAAACTCTCACCGGCGCCCGTGCCGTCTTATTCCACCACCCAGCCCTTGCCCGGCACCCGTCTTTGGGTTACCTTCTTCGCGGGCAAGGGCCAGCCCTGAGCACCGGATCCCTCTGCGCAGAGGAAAGGCACGACCCAGGACCTCCTGACCAGGGCACCATCGGCGCCAGGGGCAGCAGTCTCGACCTCCTTGATAGGTTTTCCGTAGCTGAGAAGCGGCGTGCACTTTGCTAGGCCCGAAAGCTGCGCGCCCGAAATGTCCGTCAGCGCGTGCATCCGTATTTTGGGATGCTTCCCATCGGCATCCGCGCTGTGCCGCTGCAAGTATGCGTAAACAACGTACTCTGGGCACTCTTGCGGGCTCAGGTGAGCCATCGTCGAGCTCGGATGGATGTAAACCAGGCCTGTTGTCTCTTTGTCGTGCCCCGGCCCAGCACCCAGCGGCATTAATGGAACATAAGGCACGTCGATGGCTCGTCGAGGCTTTCGGTGCTCCGGCGGAAAGGGCGCTAAGTCGGCCCGGATCGCTACCTGGTCGACGAAGCCGGTCGCAAGCATCTGCTTCAGCGCGCTCACCTGCTTTGGCGACGGCGGATCGAGTTTGTCCTGGAACTGAAGACCGGAAAAACAGGTCATGTTGATGCGCAGCAGCTCCGTGATCTGCCTCCGGAGCTGTGTGATCTCTTTAAGAACCTTGAGGCGTACAAAGTGATTGTCGCACCACTGTTCTGTGGGCTCGTGCGCGAACTCGCCGACCACCTGCAAGAGCTTCATAGCATCGGACCTGTTGTCTAGGAAGCAAAAGTTTCTGTGCACCTCGTTGAACCTTCGCCGCGCGTTGGCCTGGCGGTTCTCAGCCATGACATCGGTGTTAGTTCGAATGATTGAATTTTCTTTGCCTTGTAGTTCCGGGACCACCCGATTCTCGGGGAGAAAGATTTCGCCTGCCGACAAGCCGGCCACCAACGCAATCGTGTAAGGCAGACAATTGTATAAGTGGCCGACAAGTAGGATTCGTGCAAACCGTGGCGAAAGCGGGAATACCGCCATGGTTCTACCAACCTCGGTAATTCGACCATCCGGCGAGAGTGCTGTCAGATACTTGAGCAGTCTCTCAGCTTTGGCCAGGCTCTCTCTTTCCGGCGGTGTTGGAAAAGGAAAGTTGACAACGTTCTGGAGGTTCATGGCCTTCAGCTGCAGGACTATGCCCTCTATAGGTGTGCGCATGAGCTCAGGGTCCGAAAAATGTTGAAAGTCTCGCTCGTATACTGCTGACGAGTACAAACGATAGCAGTGTCCAGCTGCCGTTCGACCAGCGCGGCCGGAGCGTTGGTCTGCGCTAGCCTTGCTGATCCAACCAATATCGTAGCTTTGAACTCCGCTGAGACGGTCATAGTTTCGTTCCTTCGATCGCCCGCAGTCGAAGACGAAACGGATGTCCGGAATCGTGAGACTGGTTTCTGCGACGTTAGTGGCCAGGATTACCAGTCGGCTGCCCTCCGGAGGTGGTTCGAATATCTTCATTTGCTCTCTCGTTGGCAGCAGTGAATAAAGGGGCAGAATGTGCATTTTCAATGGTCCCGCTTCCTGGTCCTGTTCAATTTGAAATTCCTTCTGCTTTTGTTCCTCTTCGTCTTCGCTGTCGTCCCCAAGTAAGTCATCGCCAACGTCTCCGAATTCGCGATCGTCCATATCGCCAAACTCGATATCTTCAACCTCGATTGGACCATCGTTCGCCGAGATTTGGACTTTCGGTCCTTCAGGAAACTTGGAGCCTCCAAAAGCTATCTTCAATCGCTTGCTCAGCTGCATGATTTCATTTCGCCCGGTCAAAAAAACCAGAAAGCCGCCTGGAGGAAGCTTTCGATGGCCTCGACTGATCTTACGAAAAGCTTCTTCGACATAGTCGCTTTGCGTTCTCCGAGAGAAATGAATCATCACTGAGTGTTGCCGCCCCTCAACCGTCAGAACTGGTGGCGGAGTTGGAAAGAGTGTCGGGTTCATGGTCAGATCTTCTATCCTAATTGTGGCCGACATTATGATGAGTTTGAGCGGTTTAAGTGTCGGTTCTTCCAGGGAAAGCTCGGCTCGTAGCTTGACGACACGACTGAGCATACCAACAAGAATTTCGGTGTTAACGCTCCTTTCATGAGCCTCGTCGATGATGATGGCTGAGTATTTTCGCAAGCTGATATCTTGCGTCATCTCTCGCAGTAAAACACCGTCTGTCATGAATTTGACGGCTGTTTTTGAGTCTACAGTGCCTTCGAAGCGGATTTGGTAGGCAACTGCCCATGCATGATCGCCCAATTCTTCGGCCACTCTCCTCGACATGCTCACGGCAGCAACTCGTCGGGGCTGAGTAATTCCAATCATGCCTGGGGTAGGTGAGCCAGCTGAGCCGTAGCCGGCCTCGAACAGAAACTGGGGGACCTGAGTGGTCTTTCCAGATCCTGTGGAGCCACAGATGACTACAATGTCATAATTGTGAATTGCCTCCATCAATCTTTGCTCTTCGGCAACGATTGGAAGCCTGAGGCGGGCTTCTTGCACCTCAGGCTTTCGGTCCACAATCACGCTGAAGGCATTTCGCTCCGTCCTGGTCGTCGGCTTGAGTTCCATTGGTAAAGGATCTTGCTCGGGAGCCCTTGGCACGAAATTACGCGGTCGAGATGTTTCCACCATGGTCATGGGGATATCGACCGGTTGGTATCCGAGGGCCCTGTTATGTTGCTTATGAGCCCACGCCTTGAACGCCGACGATCGCTGCGTCTCAGCCTCCTCCTCTTCGCCATCGTCTTGTAAATCGTCATATGATGTTTCTTCGCCCGCAGCGCTAGTAGAACTTCCCTGAGAGTCGAACTCATCGATGTCTTCCGACGAGCTCTGACCCTCGTCCCGTTCATGGCCATGTGGAATGCCGTCTGTGTCAGAGTCGCTGCTGAATCCATTCCACTCTTCGAATTGAGGCTTGATGGTCGTCCTCGCGATTACTTGTTGTGCCTTAGCCTTCACACCACCTCTTTTCTGTATTTTTTTGATGATTGGGCGTCTGTTCTCATCCAAATCAAGCGGGCGCTTAAGGCCAGAGCCAGCGGCTCCCAAAAAGCCGTCAATAGGCCTTACCGTTGCTGAGGTAGACGGAAGAGCATCGTGTGGATTAGTTCCGGAAAATGTATGAAATTCTTTTGATCCAAAATCGCTGGCGTTTTCATTCTCGTTATTATCGATCTTCTCATCGGGTAGTAGCTCCCTTCTCTTCTCAAACAGCAGAGCGTCAGTTTCCTCGACTTCGATCCCTGCCCTCTTCTCTCTCAAAGCTCGCGAGATAGCCTGCTTCTTTGTTTCGCGTCCCTGTCCAAGTGACTTGCTGCTCGCAAAGAGGCTGGTATCGATCTTGCGCGCCGCTAGCTTAGCCAGCAATTCCCGGTTCTCATCTTTGCGCAGCTTGTTATCAATATATTTTTCCAGCCGTTTCGCCTTTTTCCCACTGATTTTACGGTCGGTTTGACATAGTCCGCTCTTCATCAAGGCTTTCCGCTCGTCCAGCTCTTTTTTCTCGGTCGAAAGGATGATTTCTTGATTGGTATCTTGGGCTTCGTGGATGACATTTTCCTTCGTCTTTTCACGGGCGAGAACTTTATGTTTCCGCTGACGGCGTACCACTTTCGCCATTTTCCTCGATGAAATATCTTAGGGGAAGTGTTTCAGGACATAGTCTCTAGTCTTGTGCGAGCTTCCATCATTATTAGACTGGGCGTAAAACCATGACTTCGACGAAAGGGCGCAATGAAATTTGTGACTTGTACGAAGTACCTTGCTCGAATGTGTATTTTGCCGTGCCTGACCGCCCATATTTTCTATGATGACACAGAGGGGGTGCACAGAGCATGCAATGTGGGGGTGGGGGTGACAGTGATTGAGAGGATGAGACCAGCACAATTGGATGCGTGCGGCCTCTGGGTCTATATAGGCTATCTGTGCAGATGACCAACCCAGGGCTAAATCTGGAATGAAGTCGAATAGGAGCATAATGAGAAGGGCGTCATAGGGATGACGCGTGGAGGCATAAGGCATAGAGACCTGATGCTCCGGCGTCATATGCATAATGCGTAGAGGCACAAGGTAAGCCGTATAAGCGAAATACTCCTAGCGTAAGCTCACAAGACGTATAAGCATAATATGCCTAGCCTAGGCTCACACCCTAGCCCGCAGCACATCCAACACGGTTCTCAGTCCCATAAGGCCAGTGCTGTGACTGAGGACTAGAACCGCTGGCCATGGCAAATTTCGGCGTACAGATTGACGAGTTCCCCGCTCCCAGTCGTCGCGTTTCAGGTCTCGTCAATGGAACCCTTACCAATATCACCTCGCTTAGCTTTTCAGACAAGATACTGGTCACAATCACACAAGAAGGGCGACTCTCGCAATGGGTAAGCTAAAATGGCATGCCTGCTTATGAAAACAAATCAATAACCCCTACTCTGCTGGGTTCACAAATCCATGGCTCTTAGATTCAAGTACCCATTATGGGCTCCTCTGCAGGTCTCGTTGAAATGACTTTGCCCAGTCCCAGCACCGACTTACTGCCCTCTGCGCATTTAACCCCCAAGACACTACTCGGAGGCGGAGGTAACCATCGCGAAACCATCGGGCAGTTATACGCTATCCAGTTAGCCAGTCACCTGTCCCTCAAGTCCCCCGAGGACATGAGAACATTGATTTTGGGACTGGGTTTGGCTCATTCCGACGTAACGCGAGAGGGTCTTGCGCGAGGGGGTTTCTTTGACCTATTTGAACTCGCCCTAAAAGTCTTATGAGCTAGCAGCAAACTAACGCAAACCAGGCATCCAACGCCGAAGTAATTCAACAGTTAATTTGTCTACATCCTATTGTGTCACGGCACTAGTACGGAGCAGCCCCTGAGCCTTGCTGGTCATGAAGCCATAGTCTTAGCCGGCCTCTTAGATCTACCCTCTTGTATGTAGTTGGGCCCTCGTCGCTCTCCCCTTGAGCTCGGTGTGCAACAACTTTTGTTCTTTCGAGGCCCTGCCTTGCCTTGCCCTGCCTTGTTGTGGTGCTGTCACATATTGATAAACCCTCCCTTTTATTTTCAAAGCCACGGTGTAACCGCCATTCATGGATAACATATTCAATGCTATTGTATCTACATTCGAGTCTTGACTTCATTTGGCGACGTCATGAATTTCAGATTCAGCATCCTCCACTCCCCTTTCCCACACGTCCGTGGGTACATGCCACACAAGCTATCATATAAGGCCGTAATCCTATTTACCATCAGGCAGCTCGTTTGCCTATCCCTTAGCCCCCGAAATGGATTACAAAGTCACCCCGAAGAATCTATGATGGTTCATGACGGGCGGTGCTTGCGATCTCTGCAAGAATTCAAGAATTAGTTCCCATCCCAGCACAGGGGGCAGGAAAGAATAGCCTAAGAAAGATCGATCTCATCACATGTCGAGTGTACAATAACTCACGTGCTGAGTCTTCTCGAGAGCTGCTGCAATTTCTTGTCGTTGTCGGCTTCATGGGCTGCTTTTTGGAGTGCCGTTACTCGTTCCTCTTGATGTTTCATAACCTCGTTGTGACTTGGGGGCAGGCGCTCGTTCTGTAAGTCGACTTTTCTAGCATCCTCAAAAGAGCTGATGGCATTCCTGATGCCCTCGGCACCAAGCATCAGCGTACCGGCAGGGAGCCTTCCGCCAGAGACAGTTTTCAGCTCAGTAACCTTTTCTGACTCTTCACGCAAGACCTGGAAGACGCGAGACATGCGGCCGATGGCAAGAACTTTGTTTGTAATGGCCCTGCGCTTGAACTCGATCGAATTCGGATCGTCGCCGGCCGTGGAAGCAGGCGAATGCGGCGACGTTGAGATCGGTGTCTCTTCCTTGAGCTCATCCTCAGAGCAGATGCTCAAGATGGCGATGAGCATATCAGTAATCTTTTCTCCGACGAACGGAAGAGACCAGGTGAAAACGTCCATGAAGTTTGGAAGCCAATACGGATGAGGAGTGCAATTGAACTGCCGAATATTCATGACATTATTTTCATATTTCAATACCGCGGCCTTGTTGTTGTAAACATCAAGGTAGTTTGGAGCGGAAAAGATGGTCATGACACAGGGAAAGCCAGTGGTGCGGGTCTTTCGATAAATTCGATACCCAGCATCCTGGGCTTCGTGTGCGCGAATGACGGATAGCAAATTATTCTTTTCGAGAAAAGCACATGCGGCGGGATAGGAGAAGAAGTATGAGCAGCCGCGTACATGGTTGTGCAGGAAATAGTCGCTCGACTTTTCTTGGCCAAAGTCGTCCAGCGGATCGGCCCAGAGTATGTCACACATGAGCCCATGAGTAGGAGGTTCTCGGAAGTGGTCAATCTGTGAGACACGTCAGTTAAAAATACTATGATAGGCAAACGTAGGGGAGATGACGGCAGAAGAAAGGAACTGTGTACATTTCTAAGATCGTCGAGCGTATGTAGCTCTGGGCTCAGACCGCCGTGAATACACAGGAACTGCTTATTCATGACAGCAGCCAACGGTAGGCTACAGAAAGATTCCATACAAGCGTCGTAGATGACCTCGGAATACTTGTGTTTACACTCGAGCTTGAAGGTAAAATAGTCTGTCAAGTGTCGGCACTCGTGGTTGCCGCGCAGGAGCCAGAGCGTCTTGGGGTAGTGGATCTTGAGAGACCAGAGATAGAGGACGCACTCTATGCTGAAGTAGCCGCGATCAACGTAGTCACCGAGGAAAAGGTAGCGTGTCTCGGCGGGATCACCACCAACCTCAAAGAGCTTCATCAAGTCGTAGTATTGGCCATGAACATCGCCGCAGACGGTGATGGGGGCATCCATCTCCAGAAGGTTTGGCTCGGCGCGCAGAAGTTCGGTACCCTTGGTGAGTATCCAGAGAGCTTGTTCCTCCGTCAGACGGCCCTCGCGGTAGAAGTGTTGTTTGAGAAAGTTGATATCGGGCTTGGAATGGGCCTCGTCGGCGAAGAACTGGTCATCGGTCGGCTTGGATATGGCCGGCGCTTGGACGTCTGGAAATGTTTGTCAGCCAGAACGAACAGGTCGGAGGCACGGAGGGGTAGCGGGCACTCGACGCAGGTTTATGGCGCAAAGAGACTATTCAGAGACATATGCGACAAACCTTTGCAGACCCTCTCGAGCGTGCTCACTTGAATGCCGTCCTCCATGGTGTGGATTGTGAAGTCGATCTCAGGGACCGGCTTCTTTTCTTGAATGGCGCGGATGGCATTGTCAACTTTTTGGGTCCGGCAAATGTGCACAGATTGAGTGTCGCCATCACGATCCATAGTCAGGCAAGAGACGACGCCGCCGACGAAGGCGACGATGAAGAAAGCGTGACGCGGCGGAATGAGACAGAAGAAGCTGGGGGGCACCGGGAGTGACTTATAACAAGCCTTCGCAGCTGGGCGGACAAGAGATTGCGAGCAAACGGATTTTTCAGGGTCCGAGAAGAGTACAAAGCCTAAAAGAGAGTGTCGAGCCCGGGACGAGGCTGAGGCAGGTGGCAGGAGGCTTTGGACGGGATTTGAAGTGGAGGGGTTGGTTGTAGAGCCAGACGTTTTGATGCTGAAAGCCCGGCTCTGAAACGACCAATCAGCGCCGGGCGCCGGGGAGTTTCTCCGGAGAGGGGCTGGAGCCGGTGTCGGGACCTTGTGTTGGCAGGTATCCTACGCAGAGAAGAGTGAGAACATATACTGAGACGCCAGCTAAGTACTCAAAGATATGAGGGGCTTTGCGGCTCGCACAATCGACGAAATGACTTGTGCGTGATATGCTGTTGTCACTAACTTGGACAATTGCTCAAATGCGCGCCTCTCCGCGCTCAGGGTAGCACTTGAAACGGATGGCAGATGATGTAATTATGAACAATGTATGCATCGGCCCGACAGAGAGTGAGCTTGGTTATTTGATTTATTCTAGACTTCGGCCCGTCAGAAGACCCGCCCCTCTTCCCCTTGTAAGAACTCATCGTTATTTGGGTACACAAGAGTGCAGCACGCATTCAGCAAGATTAGTTTTGCCGAAAAACTCGGCAGCACAGCTGCCGCGACAGACGCAGCTGGCCATGTATGCTCAGAATGTACACAGAAAAAAGTGATCATTCAAATGAGACTTTCAGTCTAATGTAAGGAGCGTCAAGGCTCCTCGAAGTTAGGGCAGCCGTCGGATCGCATAGGGTCGCCTTCAATGAGCATGCCATTCTCATGATACTTGTCTCGTGAAGATTGTCTCGCTTGTCAAGTAGGAGAAGCGCCTTTGATCTCATCGGGAACGGCCAGTCATTGCGCCTTTTCAGCTACTCATTGTCGACGTTGGCCAACTAAAGTTGAAAAAAACCCACCCTGTTGACGTTCCCTGATGCTATTCACATGTAGCCTGACACGAGGATTTCTTCAGTCCTCGTTGTGTTAACGCCGGGAGGAGCGCGCTAGTGCAAGTAAGGCCTGGGAACTCGACAGCCGGGTCCCTGCCTGCGAGTCGAGGGTTAGGTTGCTGAGTATGAGAAACGTTCACAAATCCGGATCACGCTGCCTTGGAGCCGCTGCCGTGTGAGACCATCGGCATCTTTTGTTGAAATTGTTTGCATCAAGTGAGTCCGTCGACTTAAATTCTTTGGACACGTCGTTACTCTGAAACAGTGTCGTGCATTTCATCGATCCCTCTCGCTTCTGGCGCCGAAGTCTTGGCACATCATGCGACGCCGGCCGGGGTGATAGCCTTGATCCCTCAAATCATCAGGGTTTGTTCGTCGATGCATACACTTTTCAGAAGTCCTCATGATGCTCATTTTAGCGATGACGATGTCGAGTCAGCCGTTGAGTTCCCGAGCCAATTCACAATGTAATTTAGATCTTAGTAGCGACCACATTGACATGATAATGCCTTGCCGGGCAGGGAGAGCCGCCAGCTGCGCAAACAAGAGAGAAAGGGCGTTGTGAGCGGCCAAGCCCACATTTATTGCCATGCTCTGCTGCGATCTCGCTGGCCCGAGCTCAATTTTTTGTTGGTCTTGTGCTATGTGGTGACGTTGGCGCCCGTTTTAGTCAAAGCCTTTGCGGTAGCCGAGTAGACACCTGCGTTCGCGCCCGAGTCGATGACAGTTGGGTCCTTGAGCGAAGAAAGAAGCGTAGAATTGCTTTAAGATGCCCCAGCCCGAAACAGGATGGACGTCATTAAACGCAATTGCCATCGTTTCCCACATTAAACCGGGACTGAGACAGAGCGATCTAACTGCAAGGGCGAAGCGTTAGTACAAAATACTGCGAATTCTCGATAAATATATAGATAAGTATTATCTTCATTTCCGACAAGTCACAGCCTTGGCATATCTCATCAATCCAAACATGACTTAAACCGACTCACGTCATTGCCTAAACCTTGAATGCCGCATCTCATCTACAATTCGCTGGAGAGACAAGTATCTGACAATGCGCCCTATTTCTTTGCCTACCTTGTGGCTAGGAGACATTGTTTAGTCGGCCGTGTAGATTGCTTATGTTACTGTGCCGCCACTACATCTGTGCACTCCATGAATTTGCGATGCCAACTGAAAATTCCTAGCCAAATCGTCGCGTTGGCTTGGGTACCTACTCTTTTCTCGTTATTCAGGCTCTTTATCAGATTCTTTATCAGGCTCTTCATCAGGCGTTTCATCGCTGGTGGAGATCAAGACGTTGCTTTGCCCACTCTGCAGTTTACTGAAACCTGGTATCTCCGCAGTTTGCTGCATGTTGGCATTGACGACATCGACGGGATTGAAGTTTGTAAGTTTCCATTTAGAAATGAAGTCATCTCGGTTGACTGCACCGTTATTAGTTCCTTTGAGATTCGAGTGTGCAAATGATATAAGAGTAGTGACATACTGTAACCACCACAGATGCGCCGGATGCCCCTAAAGGACGTTCTCCCGTGCAGAATTCGCCAGTTATCGAAGACTGAACCCCAATTAGACCCATAACGATCGTTACATACGTAAGAAAAAACGCACTCAACACTCGGCCAGGTTCCAGTTGGAAGCAGTATTGGTTTTCTTGTCTGTGTATGAACAAGTCCCAGAACTTTGCGGCAGCGTACCACTTCTTGACATTGATGTTAAGGGGAAGCACACCACGATCGGCGTTATTCCAACGAATTCTGTGCAGTGTTTCTTGGTGTACTTCGAAGACAGGGTAGGTCTTGTCCGGCGTAATTGCGACGTCTTCGTTGCCACTGCTATGCCACGGGATGCAAGTGTCTCGAAGAAATTTGAACATTTCTGGCTGGTCCTTCCTCAAGCGATGTGCCGCATGGAAGCCGTCAACTAGTATTGACTGCCCGCCCAAGTTGGCTTGTGCTGGAGACACAAGTTCTTTCCATGACAGCGGACCCTCCTGAGGAGGCGTATGAGAAAGCAGATGAAAGGCCTGAAGGCCAGCAGGCTCGGTAAAGTACGTCGTGTCTGTGTGGAGATCCAAAGCGAGATTGGTGTAGGCTGTATCTGCCTTGGCGAGTCCCGGCGTGAAGTCGTAGAAGCCACCATAGTGAGTTTGCCGTATTGGTCCAACGGCCTCGAGAAGCAGCTGCGTCGCTTTGGGCTCTACGGGGGTGTCAAAAACAAAACAGAAGCCATAGGCTCGCTGAATCTCAGCATGAGTCAGCCGTGAAATGGTGGATAATAGCTGCCAACATTCACTCACAATCATGTGAGTGAGTTTGGCAATGCCTTTTTTGCATCCCTTGTTCATGACGTCTCCGAAAGGAACCTCTGGGGCAGTCGTTTCTTTAATGTCGCTGTTCCAAAGCGCATCTATAGCGCGCCTGTTCCAGAAGCGCTGGACTCTGTTCCAGCTGGTCAGCGTGCTTCAAGTTTTTGTAGCCCTGATGCACCCACTTTCTACTGCAAAATTCATCCGCATAACCCGGAAATCCATCGATCTTCGATTTGAGCCAGTTCCAGGTGAAGTTGCTTTTATGGTTATCCGACCCTGTATGCGGGTTTGAGTACCGAAAGAGGACGCGTCAAACCGAGCAAGGTTGATTTTGGCTCACACGTGATTTCAAATCTTTCATCATCGCATAATATTCTTTGTGAAGTCAAGAACTTCGATCGCTGCAGTGATAGAGTTTATATCAGCACTTGTCGGCCTTGGAGGAGGGTGTATTGAGTTACCCCAAATGTTTCGAATGTTCTCTGCATCGTGTCTTGATTGACACATTCTGAACACCGACAGTTATCTCTAGCTACATATCAGGTTGCGTGCCAGAAGTGTCTGCTCTCCCTCAGGCAAGAGTGCAGAATTATAAGTCAGATCCACGTACCGAAGCCATCTTTGGTGACTAGCGAGCGTGGGTCAGCGCTTGAGCAACAGCAGGCACGTAAAGGCTCACATGCGATATTGGTCTTTCTGGCCATCAACTACATCGGTGGTTTTGAAAACGAAGATACCTCCTCCAACATGGGAAACTGTTGAGGCGTAGCGTCGTAAAATGAAATTTCTGCCGCTGTAAGAGCGCGCAGCAGCGAGCCTGTATTAGGCAACCTTGTTCAGTCAAGATTGCGTCGTTTAACCTATCGCTTGGCGAGATCGACGACTAAATAGACCAACTCACCCTGAGCTTTGAAATCTGTTGTTCATGCCAGCAGACTTGCATTAAAGTTTCAGTACACCCACAATCAAGAAGCGAGAGGCTAAAGTGGCAGCTTTGTATTAGCTTTGATTTTTTTCCTGACGAACAGGTGGATAACCGATGTTAGTGTCAGATTTCTGGCGATAGTGCAAAGAGGCCGTCGGATGAGAGGCAGCGACTATGTACTCTTGGATGGCTCTTATGACAAAGCATGCCAAAGGCAAAAGGCAGGGAAAGCCGGCCTTAAGCCGCATTAAAGCGGTCACAAGTGATTAAAGTGTGGAACCCGGCAAATGCAATACCCTCCAAATGCAACGCCTCCAAAACACATCACCAACACACGTCGAGACAGTGTCAACACTCACAGCACCACCAACTTCTACACTGATGCCGACTTCCAAGCATGATAGAGCCACTTTGGCACTCGCTGATCTCGATTCTGGAAAATTTTCTTCTCTCCGCGCGGCGGAAAAAGCATATGGTCTGCAGCCGAGCACTCTGTCGCGTCGACGGCACGGCAAGATCTCTCCGCGCTGCGAGGTCTCTGAAGGCCAGCAGCTTCTGTCGAAGTTCGAGGAAGACTTTATCGAGACTTGTGTCTTGCACTGCGAGGCAATGTGGTAAGTCAGCCCACTCCCACCTCGCGCACCCCCTCCCGACCGCGCAGCCCAACCATATCACGACGAGCAGCTTAATTGCAGCAAAACATCAATCTATTTCGGCCTAGCAAACTTAAAACATTCTGGAACGACTCAAACTCGGCCTCTTGTGTTCTGACACCTTTTGCAGCCACAAAAGTCAACGCAGATCCAATCTCTTTTGCTTCGCAGATGGCTTGTATGTCGCAGAATTGCTTGTTGGGATCAGGAATTACTGGCTTCTTCTTGCGAGGAATGTAATAAAGCCTCCAATTTGGCTTCTAGCTCAGCAATCTGACGGTTCCTAAAGGCCATGGCATTGTGATGGAGATCCAAGCCCCTCCCAGCGGTGGCGAACAGTCGCCTGCCATACCGACGAAGTGACCGAGGAGTCGTCCTTGGTACCAGCCACGAAAGATCGACACCATGGAGGTCTTTCGACTTTGTAGGTGTCTTCAGACCCTCTTCGACTGCCCTCAATTTCCTGGGCGTCCTTTCAGCCGCCTCTTTTGCTGTATTGGCAAGTAGTTGCCGACTGAGTAGGACCTTAGTGCGGTTGAGAGGGTAGAAGCCGGCGGTGCGAAAGCCAGCCCGAATATTGGCCTCAGACAAACCTTCAACCCAGGAAAGAGCGTAGCAGACAAGGAGGATTATCTTGTTCAGAGGTGTGGCGTCGGTGAGGGTCGTGAAGTCGTTGACTCTTCGTCGATAGGCTGCCTCAAGAGGTCCGAGCACGGAGAGATCGAGAGGCTGGGTGATTTGGCTGGAGTGTGCAGGCAGAAAAACCAGGAAAATCCTCCGACTGAAAAAATCCCACATAAAATTGACGGTATGGCTGCCGTGCCCGTCGAGGATCAAAAGGCGCCATAACCCTTCGTCTTTACCCACAGGCCTCGTCTGGGGATCGAATACTTCTTTCACACAGAATGACCTGAGCTTTGACGGCTGTGACCCGTTTGGATTTAATTGCCTTGCCTTTCAAGGTCTTCAGAGATGGGTTATTCCGCAAGAAGCTTTCCATCCAATTCTTGCCGAGTGGTTGTCTGTCGCCAGTCGTGGCCAGCACACGCTAGGCCAGATCCTTGAGCTGTAGGTGGGTTGGTGCAAGGCCAATGGCACCTTGCGAGAGCTCAGGAAGCAAGATGGATCTCTTGGGCAGGCATAAGTCTCTGAAGGGGAGCGTGACCTTCTTTCAGCGTTCCAGAGCCGTTGAGCCGGCCACGAAGCGTCGATTCGGGCACATTCCAGGCGCATGCAGCTTTTCGAATGCCAGATCCCCGTCCAACGTCTCTGATCGCAGTAATCATGTCGCTTTCCGTGAATTTGGCCATTTTTGACGCCCGGTTTTTTTTGAAACAAAAATCGCGAATTGTGAGCGAATGATTGATGTTTTGATCCTACCTTTCTCAACAGAAAGGAGTGGAAGCCTACGTCCTACATAGGCACAGCAGACAGGGGTTGACACGACCACAGAAACTTCTGGAGAAAGTCAAAATGCTTCAAGGAATCTACTAGAAGCAAGCTGGAGGCCTGCACTCTGCAATGGAAAGCCAGTGATTTTTGATCCCAATAAGCAATTTCGCAACATACAAGCCATCCACGAAGCGAAACGCATTGGATCTACGTTAATATTCCAGGCTGTAAAGGGTGTCGGGGCACAAAAAGCCGAGTTTGAATTGTTCCGGATTTTTTATGCATGCTAGACGGGAATAGATTGGTGTTTTGCTGCAATGAAGCTGCTCGTCGATGTCTGGTCGGGCTGCGCGGTCTGGAGGGGGGTGCGCGAGGTGGGAGGGGGCTGACTTACCCTGTCGGCCACGCACGGGGCGAGAACTGGTGACGATTCTGAGTGCTTCGCGCGGTGGCCCAGCCAAAGCCGGCAACAACTGGATAGTACAGTATCTACAGCGGACCATACCTCAAATCGAAGGTCGGAAGGAATATAGAAAGCCTGAGAATAGAAAAAACCTCGCCAGATGCTATCCAGAGTTGAGTTGACTACCTCAGCGGTCAAACAGCAGCTATATATCCAGGCTGAGAACACTTACAACATAGACGAGAGTGGCATCGCCCTCGGCGTCTGTCAGAACCAATTAGTGATTGGCAGTGTCATGACGAACTATTCATACATGAAGACGCCCGATAATCGCGATTTGGGTGACGCTTGTCGAGTGCGTATCGGCCACAGGTAGAAAGCTTTCTCCGCTTTTCATATTTAAAGGTCAAAATCTGTAGACCACGTGGTTCAACCGCATGAATGTTCCAGATATGCTCTACACAACGTCAGAGAATGGCTTGATATTAAATCGGAACTGCCTGCGGTGGCTTAAGGAGATCTTGCCTGCCACGGCCCGTCGGAGAGCATGCCAAGGGTGCCTGGCGCCTGCTTTTGCTCGACAATCACGCCAGTCATGCCACGACCGAGTTCATGTGGGAGTTCTTCAAGAACAAAGTCCAGCTCTTTTTCTTCTCACCTCATTCAACACATGTTCTCCAGCCGCTCGATCTGGCCTGTTTCTCGTCTGTCAAGTCATGATATAGGTCACAGATTGCCGCCTTGGTGGGACTCGACTCGGCGCCTGTGGGGAAGGAACGGTTCTTGAAATGTTATTCAAAGGCGAGAAACGAGGGCTTGACGGCACACAACGTACTCGCAGGCTGAAAGGCCGCTGGGATTCGACCTTGGGACCCACGCAAGGTGATCAGGTCTTCGCAAGTGGCGGCGGTGGCGGCGGTGCCGCCATCGCCACAGACGCCCAAGAGTGCGCAGACTCACCGTGGCCGGGCCGGCTGAGTCAACATTCAAGACACCACAGAATGGGCGTCATTTACGGTCGCAGCTTGCCTCTATTCAGCGGCAATGAGATTCTTCATACACTGAATAGGCTGCTCGTTAAGGCCAGCAAGAATTGGGAGCGAGAACACTACGACCTCGCGCTCTCTACCGTGAATATTGCCACCCAGTCGAAGCTCATAGACGAGTGGACATCTTCACGGCAAAAGAGTCGCTATCGATTCAAATGGAAGTTCGCGGACATCGAATCGATCAAGGCGGCCCTGAACCGAGTCAAGAGGCAAACGACCGCGTAGAACAGCATAGATCGCGCTGCCGAGACAGAGGCTACCGGTGAAGTAATGGCTACCAAGAACATGTCAGACTTCATGTTTGAATTTCATGTAAACGAGCACATAGAGTGATGAAGGCGAGAGTAACACAGAGGGTGTGTCTCTGGAGGCGTTGCATTTGGAGGGTGTTGCATTTGTGGGGGTCCACACTTAGCTAATGCCGTTATCTCCCTAAAGTCAGTTATCGATTTGGCGTAAGGGAGTTAGAGCAGCCGAAAAAAACCCGCGAACTTGTGTTATGCAGTTAAAGAAGCAGAGATAGCCCTGCATCACCTATTGTGAATCGACAGGTTCACCTCGAGCTTGACTTCTTGGCGACGATAAAAGAAATATTTTACGCCATATTTAAAAATAATAAACGCCTACAACCATATCGTGAAGCTCAATTTCGGAAGAGACCAATGACGGTCATGCTTCCATCCTCTGGGCCATGGACGCAGCTTCTCTGTTTTGATCAATGCAGTCCGGCTCGTCAGAGCCTACCCCCTAGTCTCGAGTTGCGAAGAGCCTCTCCTGCAAATCTTGCAGCATGAGTTCAGAAAGAACAGAGTTTCAAAGGTTCTATGAGGGCCAGATCACGGATCAACAGCTGTCTTACGCGCGAGACCGGGTCTGGGACCGCTGGAACGAACCGAGTGTCATTCTATCAGCCACCGCCATTGCTATCACTCTCCTCATCAAAGCTTACGGCTCCCGAGGATCATTATGTAATTTACTGAAGGTAGCGACAGCTTTTTTAGGGGATCTGATTGTTTCTTTCATACCAGGACCTCTACTGTTCTGGCTAGATGAACAGTTATGTCCTTCATCGCCTTCTCGACAACTCGACGGCGCACGACGAAGCATCCATGCAGCCAAAAAAAAAGCTGTGGGAAGATTAATACATATCAACCCATCAGGAAGGCTTTTGTGGCCATTATCAAAGGCGTCAATGGCAAGAAGCGTCCCGGGACACGGGACAGACGCCCAAAAACCTCCAGGCCTCGGGAATCGGGACAATTCCTGTTACCAAAACAGCGTTTTACAGGGCCTGGCCTCCCTGGAATCCTTCCTCGACTATCTTCTGGCCTGCGAACGTGCGGAAAATCCACAAAATGTCGACGAAGACGTTGTTTGGACCTTACGTGCCCTCCTCCGAGAGCTTAACGACTCAACAAACAATGGAACGATTCTCTGGACGCCACGCTTGCTTAAGTCGATGAATACTTGGATACAACAAGATGCACAGGAGTACTTTTCAAAATTACTCGACGATATCGCCCAGCACGTTACCCGGAGCATCAAGACGGCACGGTTATTCTCAGGCTTAGAAGCGGATTGCAGCAAACACGAGGCGTTTGACAGAAAATGCAGCGACGATAGCGGCTATCAAAGCCTACACTGGCCTGCTGATCTAACTGCCCTCCGGCCTCTGCGCAACCCGTTGGAAGGATTGTCAGCACAGCGGGTGGCGTGTGTTCGATGTGGCTTTTCGGAGGGACTGTCAATGATTCCATTCAACTGCCTGACACTCAGTCTTGGCTTGGAAAAACATCAGCATGATCTTTATGAGCGCTTGGATGCTTATAGCCGCGTCGAGAGCATCGCCGAGGTCGAATGCGCCAAGTGCACACTCCACAAGGCACAGAAACTGTTGACGAGACTTGTAGCGACTATGCAGGATGGCGACGCTGAACCCGAAGAGCTGAAAGAGCTTCGTCGCAGGCTCGTGGCGGTCGAAACTGCCCTCGAGGAAGATGACTTTGCAGAAACGACTTTAAGTGAGCATTGCAAGATCTCAAACCAATGTAAGGTCAGTTCGACGAAGACGAAGCAGATTGTTATTGCCCGACCACCACAGAGCCTAGCGGTTCATATAAACCGTTCCGTCTTCGACCCCATGACGCGTGAGATGATAAAAAATTCAGCTCCTGTTAGCTTTCCTTTGACTCTCGATCTCGGGCCGTGGTGCCTAGGAAGCTCGGAAAAGTCGCAGTGTAGTGCTACCATGGGAGATAACGAGACGGCTTGCAGCAACGGCACAGAGCGATGGCCGATGGACCCAAAAGAATCCATGGTAGCGGGTGATTTAAACCCGTCAAGGCTGACGGGACCCGTGTACGAACTCAGGGCCGTCGTGACACACACCGGGCGACATGAAAATGGCCACTACATTTGCTATCGGAGGTATCACAGCCCAAGAACAAGCCAGTCCGACTCGGCAGACGAAGCAACGGTGAGGACTACCGACGGTGAGAAGGCGACAGAGTCACCAACAGAGACGCGCTTGAAAGACGCAGACACAAGCTGGTGGAGGTTCAGCGATCATAACGTCTCTGAGGTTGACGAGCAGATGGTCCTTGGCTTGTCTCCCGGCGTTTTTATGTTGCTTTACGAGTGCGTGGACCAGAGCATGATGCTAAGAAGCGAGCTAGAGACCATAACGAAGCTAGACGGGGTCGGAGCAGAGCGGGACGAGAGTTCGGGCCCGAGGATTGGCGAGGCGGCGGGGATTGGCGTGGCATCGGATGAGGCGATGACGATCGACGGCAAGATCCCGCTCTCGGCTCACGACGATGGCAATGATGGACACGGTGACAAGTTGTTGAGCGGACGGGCCGTATTATAGCGGACTGATGCATGGCGACGGAGTTGAAGGCTGGTTGGTTATGGAGCATTCTTTCAAGGTAACTTTAGAGAGAGGTGCCTGCGCGACCGGATCTGGGGGTTTCCATGAGGCGCGGCCCAGCTGCTGGGGGTCCGAGGCGTCTTGGTGGTTGGTTACAGGGCAGCTGGAGAGGCGGCAGTTGCGCCAGTCAATGCTGGCACACCTGCCCCGCGCATGGCGGACCAGGCCTACTATGCAGGATCAAAAAGACGGCTTACCGTAGGTATCAGACACAGCCTGCTAGATGTGTTGGGGTTAGGCAATCCGATGAGGTACAGTATAAGGCCAACAAAGTGAGAGACAGGCCTGGTCAGTGGACATGGGGCGAACGAGGCGAGATCGCGGGGCCTGATAGTTTCCGTTTACAGATCTTTCCAGGCTCGGCGATGGCGCTGACCTGATTTAGATGATGCTACGAAGGTTAGGAACTTAACTAACTATCCGGACCAGAAAAAGTAACTCGGCTTACATAGCACTGTATCCATCTCAATCGAGTAATACAGTACAATTCTGTAAATTTTGCCTAATTAGAAAATGGAGTTTTCAACATCTTCCTCTAAGTCTTCCACCCAATCTTCCGCGCTTTTTTCAACGCCTTCTTCCACGCCCGGAATGACAGGAAAACAAGGCTTTGATTGACCCAGAATAGCTTCAATGTCCGAATAAAGATCTGCTCTTTCCTGGTTCGTTAAATTCGAGTGGGACACTTCCCTCTTTATATAGATTGTTGCCACGTAAATAAAGCACCCCATTGGATGTTGTTAGGCAGCCGTTCCACAAGCTTCTGTAGCTTTTCCTGGGGAAACCCTGCCCAAGCCGCCTTCTAAATTGATCGAAGCTTCGAGCGCGGAACCTTCTTTGTTATAAAGCATTTAAGCATGAACCATGCAGACTCAATAGGGGGGCTAGATCGGGTGAGTTAGGCAGCCAGTCAACGGTTTGGAAGCCACGCTGCTTCCAGAGCTCTTTGTTGCCCCATTGTGCATGCGGAGAAGCGTTCTCTTCGTTCCACAAGGTCACTTCGGCATTATATGCCTTCGTCTGTGCCGCAGTCTCATTGGCCCATATATAACAAGGGCCTTTGTGATCGTATGCAAAGCAGGCCCAGAACATAAACTCCTTGCCTTTCCAACGTTGCCGCACACAATGCTGAGAATACGCTTCCCTGGGCAGACGCCACACACACGCCGTTTTCCCCGCATTGAGCCAAGGATAACAGAGGTCGCATCGCTCCAAACAAACAACCTTCTACTGTTCTAAAGTCCAGTCTTTATGCTCCCAGGCGAACTGGAGCCTTCTGATTCGTTGGAGCTTATTCAGCCCTGGCTTTGTTGTGTGCTTGACACTTGAGTAGCCTGTCTTTTTGAGCCAACGCCATAGGGTCATATATGACGGAGCTGTATTCCATAGATCTTCTGGAATGCCTCAGCTAGCTGTGATAGGCTATATTGCCTCGTGGTGCTATTTCGAGTTAAGGTTGAAATACCTTTCTTTCCAACGGCTTCATTGACCAGTTTGGGCCTGCCGCAGCGTGGCTTATTGGTCACATAATCCTGCAATACAGGCATGCCACGCTCAAAGCCACGCATTTTGGCCTTTTTAAGAAGGTCAAAGAATGTGCTTTTCTTGATCCCAGTCCGCTCGATGATCTGATTGGTCGGAAGGCCCTGATTCCAAAGTTCTAGAGCAATGCATCTTATCGCTAATGTATGCTCGATTGGGCCAGCTTTGGCAGCCGTTGCAGCCGTTGTCTCCTTACTGGTCGAATGAACCTCTTCATCTTCAGGGCTGGAGGCAGAGGCAGCAGAGGCAGAAGGGTCGTTGCGTGAGGTCAGCGGCTTCGTCAGCAGCTCGGGAGCTCTGATTGGTCGGCTGGTAGGCTGGAAGGTCATATCTCTCGTCGGTCGGGATACCAGTACGTCGGTTTCCTCGCGCTTGAGCTCTAGTCTGCACCATTTTGGTTGGTCTTGACTCAATTTGATGATTTACGTTTGTAGGGGGGTTTAATAATTAATTTACATACAGGCTACGTCGCCATGCCGGACTGGGCAACGACGATCATTCATTCTGGAGGACGTTGAGGGTGCCAGATGCTTTTTCGGTTCCTCGAATTCGCCCCCTGCCGTCCTGACACTTTGGCCGCCGCGAGCAATTTCGGCCCCGGCCACGTGTGCGTGTGCATTCTGTACACCCGGGGACGACGGACCTGCGCCGTTTGTCCGGCCGGCTATTCACCTTTCGGTGCGCGCTTGAGAGTGACTCGCGGATATGGAAAAGCGAAGGGGGGATGCTGCCGTCGCTCGGACGGGGTTGATCAAACGAAGCAAGGCGGCCGACGAGGACTGCTGTGAAAGTTAAAACAGCCTGTTTTTGTTTTTTGGTTCAGTTCTTTAGCCCTTTTAACCTTTGCGCCCGAGGAACGTGTGGCGTCCGCGTGGCATTGCTTCCCGCGCCCCCTCGAGACACGGTCCCAGACACGGCGAAGAAGATTCTTTGTGACCAGCAACAAAGCGTTGGCGGGAAGAGAGGTGGCGGCCAGGCGCACGGTCATGGACAGCCATGTGAGGCAGCCCCTTGACACGGGCACCTGCAGTACCTGGCTGGGCAAGGGAGGCCGACGACTTGTTTCAGAGCCTTCCTACCTTTCAAATTACATGACCGCCATTGGGATGGGGAACGAGAGAGAAGCGCCGTCTGGAGCGCCCGCGGCGTCGCTGGCGGGTTTTCCGCCCCTATCCAGGGGCCGGGCCACGGCCGACCGAACCTTATCCCGCCGTGGACGCGACGCAGCGCCTGATGCCGAGGCACGGCAACACCAGGCCAGGGATTCTATTGCCCGCAAAGCCCAACGCGAAGCGCAGCCTCCCTCTGGCGCCGTCATCCGTCGTTGATGCTCTCTCGGCTGTGCATGTCCGTCGTCGGCCGACTTCCTTTCCTGCGGCCCATTGGAAAAGGGGCAGAGTGGCCACGATGTCGAGGGCCCCCTGCCTCGACACGACTCCGCCCAGCGACCCCGTGGCCTCGACGCGCTGTAAGCCTGTGGCATTGTTATTATCCTCCTCCGGGAGAGGCTGGCGCATGCTGAGAGCTCCTGTATGACCAATACTTCGTATCCGTATCTGCTCGCCTGTGTCTGTCTGTCTACCTGAGGCGCTGCAGCGCGTGCAACCATCGACGGGGTACCCGTTGTTGCGGGTACTTCGTTCAATGCGTCTTGCCGAATGACAGGGTCTCGCGCCTGCACATGCTGCCGCCGCTCCTGCCGCCGCCGCTGGGCATGCACACACACATACATACGTACGTGCTCGAGATATCGCAGCCTCTTTCCCTCATCTTCGTCCTCCTCCCCTGCCTCGTCGGCTCTCGCCAACCCAGGCCTATCTGGCCCCTCGGTTCTGGCCGAATAATTCATTCCACCTGCTCGGGAGCTTCATTCGCGAAAATATATCTATATACTTACATATACTCATTACGTCGTGTAATCAGCCATCCCAAGATGCCTCACCCACCAACGCTTCAACCCCCCCGCCCCCGACCCTCCGGAGCGCGCGCGCCTCCTCCGGCCTTTCCATCCGCCTCGCTTGATGGTCCGGCTGTAGCACCTGCCGCCTACCATGTCCTCCGTCGACTCGTCGCTGGCGCATCCGCCTGCGCTCTCGCCTTCGCCGGCCTCATCGCCTACCCTCTCAGTCGTCCACCGCCGCCTCGTTCTCCATGGCCGCCGACGAAGAAGCCGCTATGCGGAAACCACTCCCGTCTGCGCCTTCAAAGGGCCTACATCCGGCCTTTTACATCGCGTGTGTTTCTTCGCCTCCCTGCCTCACTATCCTTATCCGACTGCTCCTCTCCCATACTGACCGGCAGCCAACTGCCGCCAGGAACTGGATTTTTTTCTCCAACATAACCATACTATTCAATAAATGGATTCTGGACACTGCTGGATTTAGTATGTCATGCTGTGGCTGCGACCATCTTGTCTTACTCGTCATCTACTCGCTAATCATCACGGCCACCCATTTTAGGATATCGTATGTCCACGATCCGCCTCGTTCCCAAGCCTGCGACGACCACGACTAACATCTTCGAGTCCAGCCATTTTTCTCACTTGCTGGCATCTCATATTCTCTGCCATCGCCACGCAGTTGCTTGCCCGGTGCACTTCACTCCTCGATTCGCGCCATAAGCTCCCGATGACGCCCCGCCTTTACTTGCGCACCATCTGCCCCATCGGCCTATTTTACTCGGGTTCTCTTGTCTGCTCGAATCTCGTCTACCTGTATCTCAGTTGCTTTTATATCCAGATGCTCAAGTCAGCCGCTTCAGTCGCTGTTCTCTTTGTCTCGTGGGCCTGGAGCGTGGCCGATCCAAACGTCGCCGCCTTCGTCAATATCCTCATCATTGTCGCCGTTATTTCCCTCGCTTCTCTTGGCGAAATTCAATTCTCCTTGATTGGGTTCCTCTACCAGATTGGCGGTATCGCTTTCGAGGCCGTCAGAATCGTCATGATCCAGGTCATGCTCAGCGGTCAGGGGCTCAACATGAACCTCCTTGTCGGCCTCTACTATTATGCCCCTGTATGCGCTGTCATGAACGTCGTCGCTCTCTTTACGGAAATCCCGCGTTTCCACTGGGACGACCTGGCCAAAGTTGGCTCCGCCATGCTCTTTCTTAACGCCCTCATTGCCTTTTTGCTCAACATCGCCAGCGTCTTCTTGGTATGTCCCTAATTTTAACCTCTCATGCGCCGGAGCGCCATTTCTTCGCAGACTGCTAAGTTGAATGATTTTGTTTCAGATTGGAAAAACGTCTGGTCTTGTGATGAACGCTCAGCGGCATCTTCAAAAACATACTCCTCATCCTTGTTTCTATCATTATATGGCATACGAAGATCACGCCCATGCATAGCGTCGGTTACTCCATTGCCCTCGCCGGGCTCATCTACTATTCGGTCGGCTATGACCAGCTCGCCAAGGGCTCTCAAGCCGCTGCCGCCTGGGCCGCCGCCACCCTCGGCCCCTCACCTTCCCTGCACGCTCGTAGGATACTTCTCGGTATCCTCGGCCTGAGCAACCTACTTCTCATCGTCGCCCTGCGTCGCTACGACGTCAGAACCACGTACGCACCATCAACCGTCATCGGAACGGAATGATGATTATTCAATACTGGCTTGAAAGAGAAATCGCCAAAAGACGAAAGAAAATGTTGATGGATCGTTTTTGGGTATTCTCTTCTAAAACTCTTGAAACAAATGAAATCATGCGTAAAAACGAGTGGATGGATCATGGATCAATGTCAACGTCGTCGTATGCCGCCCATCTGTCCGCCTCCATTGGCTTTGGCCCAGCCTATGGCCATGAAGCAACTGTGGGAACGGCCCGGGAGACGCCTAAGATACGATAAAGCCGGATTGTACCACTTCATACAGGCTTGGTTTGCATGTTGATGGAGAACAACAGGTTCAGCGATGCCTGCCTTAGGCCAATCTCTGTACAATGGACGCGGGATGGGAGACGCATACTTGAACAATTGCTAAGTTGACTAAATATCGTCCGTTTTGCTCATGGCTCAGCGGCTCCTGCTCCGACGGCGGCTGCGGCTGCGGCTGCGGTGCCCTCGCCCTCGCTCTCGGTGCGAAGAACGGCTGTGCTCCCGTCGGCTTCTTTGCTCGTGATCGCGGTCCTTGCCCCTGTTTCTATCTCTATCTCTGTCTGTCTGTCTCTGTCCCTGTCTGTCTCTGTCTCTATCCCTGTCTCTGTCTCTATCTCTGTGCCTCTGTCGGTCCCGGTCCCGGTCTCGGGTGCCGTCTCGGTCGCGATCATGGCCGAGCCCTCTGCGCTCGCGTTCCCGCTCCCGCTCCCGCCCAAGGCTGCGATCACGGTATCTGGTCTTGTCGCGGCTGCGGCTGAGCGATCGACTCCGTCGCCGTTCGTCACAGCCTGTAAGGGGTGCTAAGGCGAAGACGGGGTGGGGGACCAGCCAGTTAGCCATCAATACGTACGATGTGGTCTGTATGCTTTGCGACGAGTAAGAATCTACTCACCAGCCGTGGCTTTGTCGTTTACCCTAGGTACGGGCAAGCCCCTTTCTCGGGCACCCTTTTGGGCGGCAAGGTATGCCTTCGCTTCTTTTTCGCGTTTCTTGACTTCCTCGCGCTTCCATTCTTCCAAGTCTTCCCTCGTGACCGACGCCGACCTTCTAGTAGACGCCCGAGGGCGTGAACGAGACCGGCTATGTTGGGCTCGATCGCGGTCGCGGTCGCGGTCTCTTTCACGCGCACGGTCTCGGCTTCGTCGGCGAGGCGATAAAGGAGCGATACCACGTGGATTATAATGGTCGGCCCCGGGTCGCCGACCGTCCCGAGATTGACTGCTGCCTCTCTTACCACAATAATGACTTCTTTCCCGCCTATTAGCTCGATGGCGTGACCGAGAACGTTCTCCTCCTCGGCTGCGGTTCCGTCTGTCTCGAGAGCGGCTTCTATCTTGTCGACTACTTCGAGCTGGGGAGCGACTCCTCCGAGAGCGGTCATGCCTGGGCCTTGAGCGACTACGATCATATCGCTCCTCCCGCCTTGGCTGGACAGACCGGCTTCTTTCTCGCCTGGTCTTGTCGTGCGAGTGTCTAGATTCTCGACCGGGTGAACGAGATCGTACATCGTGGTGCCGGCGATGGCTAGATTCCCGGATGGGACTTCGGTCTCTCGTCCTGTGGCGATCCATGGTATGAGCCCGTGAGGTACTCCTGCTGCGTCGCCCCTCACCGTGCAAGCCGGGCAGCTTGGATTCGTGATGGGTGTTCGGGTTCCTATCTCCGTCCGACTTCCAAACATTGCAAAATCTGGGAGAATCTCTACGAATGGGATTAATGGCCGAGATAGGGCCTGTCCTCCTTGGCGGAGGAACTAAGGTCGAGTCGGTCTCCAATTCGGGCTGTGCGCGAGCAGCTTTATTGCTCTCGCGTAGCAAGTCAGCCAGGGCTTCCTGCTCCAGTCTCTCGTCCTCTTCTTTGCTGAGTCGGTCGGCGAGTTCCGCCGGATTGGCTTCCATGTCCTCGGGGCGATTATCGCGCTCACTACAGCGGTTGTTTTCTTTGTCGCGCTCTCGATCTCGCTCACGCCGCTCTCGTTCTTTGTCGAGGCTATTTCGCTCCTTCTCGAACTGCTTCTCTCGGTCTCGTCGCTCCCTGTCGCTCTTTTTCTTGCGCTCATCACGCTCCGCTTGTCGCCTGAGTTCGGCTTGTTCCTGCTCTCTCTCATCTTTCTTGCGTTCTTCTTTTGCAATCCGCCGCTTTTCTTCTTCGATTGCGGTCTCTTTTTGTCTCAACTCCTCTCGAAGCCGTTCACGTTCGACTTTTCTGGCTAAAGTTTCGGCCACATATTCCTCGTCCGTCTTCGCACCGTGGATCTTCTCGGCCTCGGAAGCCTCGTCACCGACGTCTGCGCGGCGGATCTCACGGATGCGCGATTCGATGGCGCCAACATCGATGAGCTGACCAATGACATCTTCGGCCTTGTGATAGACGCCAGACCGTTCCAGTGCACCGTCGATGAGCGTCACCGCCTTGCGTCTGTCTAGTGTGAGTAGCTGCTGAGGATTTCGCTCCAACTCCTGCTCAGCGACCTTGAGAATAGCCTTGGTGACCTGAGCTTCGTAGTCCTATCGAGAGAGTCAAAGCCCGAGCCACACAGTGATGACCAACAGATTCGATCAAGTGAACATACACTGGCCTCAAACTTTTCCCATACTTGTCTGCGAACCGAGTCATAGGCTCCTTCTTTCTTGAAGTTGTGTGCAAGAGACTCAATGGCGGCCCGGGTTGCGGAAGGCAGTGGAAGATCCGAAGCCTTGAGCTTGCGCGAAGTTGGATGGCTGGTAGATGCTACATGTAGCTCGTCGGTTTTTCGCGTGGTTGCTTCCATATTTGACTAGCACGTCGCCTTGAGAACCGTGGTCGCATCAGTAGCGAGGCGCTGATACCGACGGCATTCAGACCGCCGAGGTCCCCAAGTGAGTCAGCATGTGCGTGCGTCGGCCTGGATGAAGCAAGCTGCAACGGCCGGTCGCGTAAGGTCTTTGGTGTGTCGAAGGAATTAAGTGCGAACTGATAGCTGAACGATGACGAAACGGCTAGTTCGCGGTCAGGGATGGAAGGCGCACATGATTGGGATGGACCAACAATCCGCTCAGGCTAAGATTGACGACCGCTTAAGACATTTCGGTAGGGTAATCTTCCTGGAAAAATCACCAGCCCCACACTACTGTCAGTTTTCCGTGGTGTCAGTATGAAGTATGCTGTGCGCCATAGTGCGCTATAACACACCACAGCAAGTCACCTGGCTCCCGACTTGTCACACTCCTTGCACCACGACTTCTGCGGCGGAGTTTCTGGGAGAGCTCTCCGTCGCTCAAATGTCCTCGTCTCGTCTAAGCAACTCTCTCTCTTATACTCAACGAGTGACCAGATTCCCACCAAATCTGACCAACGCCCATATAGCAGCTATCCGGTTCGATTGCCCCGATGCGCGTAGTTCATGAATCCGGCCTTACCAGGTTTTTGCCATAAGGGCTTTTCCTAGCTTTTCACAACCTTCCTCTGATGGCCTGCGGCTGTCGGGAATGCCAGGACTGCCATGCCACAAGGGGGAGGGACCCCGGCTTAGGAAGAAGTGCCCGAGAATTACCACCGGGAACGTGACGAAGAACCGGCGTAAGCCCCAAACATATGCGCACCCGTGATGGTGCGGCGGATCGAGTCATCCTGAATCGACAAACCCGAGCTCATCTGAAAACTTGCGGGCTTGCGAAATCGCAGGCTTGGCCGGGAGATGCTGTAAGAGCGTGCTCCCGTGCCGTTTGCGGGTTTTCTCTCATGCTCTGTGCGTCCGCGGCCCGGGTCATCTTTTTGGCGGCGCCAGCTTGTCAGGTACCAGCCATTGTGGGCTAAAGCGGCCCGGCACGCGTCGTTGGGTCACGTTCTGCTCGCCGGCGCGCCGTTTAATGGACGAGACAGCCTCTCGTGTGCCGGCAAGACGCTAAGCATGTTGGACAAGTCCACACGTCAGCGCGACGCACGCCGTACTTAGAAGGCCGTACCAGAGTAAGATGACATGAATATCATCGCTTGCTCGTTATTCGCGTACATTCGTTTGTGATCATAGCGGAGTAGTGCGGTTCCGCAGCTGCCGCGTCACAGGCGGCCTAAAACTCGCCCTCGCCACCGTGACCGACAATACTTGCCGTCCAAAGACCGACCAGACCCCACCAATTGACTTTCCACCCTCTCCAGAGGCCCTCCAGCCCGCGACCCTTTCTGTACGTGGGCTGCAAGCTTCGGCCTCTTGCTTTTGCCTGCTTGGCCGCTGCCGATCGGACCAGCACTTCACGCGACCCCTCTTCGGTGACAATGTGACGCATGGTGCCCCAAACGCCCTTGTAGCGTCCAACAGGAACAATTGTATCCATGATCTGCCCCTTGGTGCTAGGGGCATGGCAATATGCTTCCCCTAACAGTACTGCCATCTGGCCACGGCGTAGAACAGTTTCGAGTGGTAACTTAATGAGGATCGCTGCCGAAGAGGCGAGGAATTTTGCTACAGAAAATGTCATTGGCGAGGCTTGGCTGTCGAGTAAGAATCGAGTTCGAAGAATAAGCGGCGTTGACAATGTGAGGAGTGGATGCACTAGCGAGTTGAGTATGGTTGGGATGGCAATCGCAGATGGACAAATATAGGACGGGAGAGACCTGAGAGAAGCCAGTGTGCGTCGCTGCCCGTGCGAACTAGGGGTCATAATAAGTCTGTCATCGTCAGTCGTGTCGCTCAAGGCCGAGGCGTCTCACGATGAGGTACCTGGTTCGCACAAGATCCAATGGTGACAATAGCAACCCAGTTGATACCGCTGCGGCCCCTGCAATGAACAAAGACACCCATGGGTACGGAGAAACAATATCAACAAGGCGGTCAATGTTTTCCTTGACGCCCAAATCCGGAACGTTGAAGATAGCACTGATGAAACTTCTCGACCAATTCTCCAGAAGCGATTGTAGCTCATTGTAAAGAAATGTCGCGTTCGACCCTTTCCACACGCCCCATGCTCCGTTCTTTTGCCGCAGCTGACCGAGGACCTCGAGTATGGAGTCAGACCGCCGCAAATTCAATTGATGTTCCGGCCCCACCGGGTGTCGAGTAATCGGGGGAGACCGCAATGAAGGAGCTTGGCGACGACCACGGGGGTTCCCTCCTCTGTATGAAGGCGTTGGTGTGTCAAGTGCTCTGGAAGTGAAATATGCTAGTTCGTCTCCTTCGGAATCCGAGTGCTGGTTCTGCTTACACGATTAATATCGGGTAACGTCTAGGCAGTGAATAACTAACATCATATTCAGATCTACTTTGCTTCGACAAACTCCGAGCGAGTGGGGCGTTTGACTCGGAAAGCGACGAGAAGACATCAACTTGGCTTCTCGTTTGCAGGATCATCTTTGCCACCTCGAAAGGCTGAGCCATGAGGATGGACGCATACTTCCATAGCAGCTCGTCGACAAACTCCTTGATACTCTGTCCCACAGAGGGTGAAGAGCTACCGAGATAACTTTGGTAGTCGAGATCGACGAGTGCATCACGTGCGCTTGATGCATACCCGGCATGGCTTGTCGTATTAATTCCGGAGAGAGACTTTGAATCTGAAGCAAAACCAGCTGGGTCAGCTGGATCGCTAATTGTTGGTGGGATGCTATAAGGCCTGAGAGGATTGACGTTGTCTCTGCTGATGGACATAATGGACAAAGAGTGTGTGAAGTCATCCGAATATTGGTGTTTGTTGATTTAACAAAGACGGGGCATGAGTGAAGAGATGAAGCTCATAATTCTGCCTAGTAATCAACTCGGTTTTTTCATCTAGTGCAACCTCGGACAAGCTAAGTTCACTACTAGGCAGCAGGTACGAAGGTTGGGAACTTAACTATTCGGACCAGAAAATGTTATTTGGCCCCACCATTACAGTGTAAAACAAATTTTATGGATTTATGCACTTTATTTGACCTACAATGCTTAGAAAGCT
>KN173760.1:19590-33106 GCA_000758425.1 Nilaparvata lugens yeast-like symbiont | reverse complement strand
ATAGCACCACGAGGCAATATAGCCTATCACAGCTAGCTGAGGCATTCCAGAAGATCTATGGAATACAGCTCCGTCATATATGACCCTATGGCGTTGGCTCAAAAAGACAGGCTACTCAAGTGTCAAGCACACAACAAAGCCAGGGCTGAATAAGCTCCAACGAATCAGAAGGCTCCAGTTCGCCTGGGAGCATAAAGACTGGACTTTAGAACAGTAGAAGGTTGTTTGTTTGGAGCGATGCGACCTCTGTTATCTATCCTTGGCTCAATGCGGGGAAAACGGCGTGTGTGTGGCGTCTGCCCAGGGAAGCGTATTCTCAGCATTGTGTGCGGCAACGTTGGAAAGGCAAGGAGTTTATGTTCTGGGCCTGCTTTGCATACGATCACAAAGGCCCTTGTTATATATGGGCCAATGAGACTGCGGCACAGACGAAGGCATATAATGCCGAAGTGACCTTGTGGAACGAAGAGAACGCTTCTCCGCATGCACAATGGGGCAACAAAGAGCTCTGGAAGCAGCGTGGCTTCCAAACCGTTGACTGGCTGCCTAACTCACCCGATCTAGCCCCCCTATTGAGTCTGCATGGTTCATGCTTAAATGCTTTATAACAAAGAAGGTTCCGCGCTCGAAGCTTCGATCAATTTAGAAGGCGGCTTGGGCAGGGTTTCCCCAGGAAAAGCTACAGAAGCTTGTGGAACGGCTGCCTAACAACATCCAATGGGGTGCTTTATTTACGTGGCAACAATCTATATAAAGAGGGAAGTGTCCCACTCGAATTTAACGAACCAGGAAAGAGCAGATCTTTATTCGGACATTGAAGCTATTCTGGGTCAATCAAAGCCTTGTTTTCCTGTCATTCCGGGTAGGAAGATGTTGAAAACTCCATTTTCTAATTAGGCAAAATTTACAGAATTGTACTGTATTACTCGATTGAGATGGATACAGTGCTATGTAAGCCGAGTTACTTTTTCTGGTCCGGATAGTTAAGTTCCCAACCTTCGTTCCTTCGTAGTACTCAAAGCCTCACCCGGTTGAAATTATCCACTATCTCTCCATTTCCAAGTCCCAAATCCCGATGTGTTGCAACGCTAACGTGGCCATGCCCGCATGTCGCGAAAAAAGGGAGATAAAAAGTAAGGAAGATGCCCATGGGAAATGCCTAGCAAAGCTGGTCGCCATTCGTCTTGCTTCAGAGCGACTCCTTACTGGTTCGGTCGGGCCAGCAAGGGGAAGTTGTTTGAGGCTGTGGGCATTCGGTCGAAGAACCACCTGACCTGGGAGCCCTCGCTGGAACCTCCGTCGCACGAAGTTGCGTGGCGGAGGTCGGTTGGCTTTGAAGCGTTGTGACGTATTAGGCAAGTATGGTGTAGTTAATACCATGCCGACACTACACTGGGAGCTAACAAGCTGAAATTCTTTCCCGGCATAAGGTTTGATTTGATTTGATTTGATATGTTTAGCGTCGTGCGGCACGTGAAAAACCACGTGCGCAATCCCAAAAGAGCAAACGACGCGGAGGCGCGTGTTACCCACGCCCTCCGATTCGACCGGCTTCTACGCCGCGCCGTGTGGAGGGGGATTCGTGCCAGTCAGTCCAGGCCGATCCGTGGCGCGAGGCGCCTGATTTCGGGGCAGCGGCAGCGGCCGCTGCCGTGTGTGTGCATGTGTGATGGGGCGCCCCTAACAAGGCTCCTCCGCCGCCCCCCACCCGGCATAAGGTTGTTCTGCGTACGCCCTTGGCGTAGACACAGACCTTGTGTGATTGGCCACGTGTAGGGCGGCACCGGCAAGGCGGGCGTGCTGTGGGTGTATCTTGACGTCCGGCGTTGCTCTGCTCGCTCGTCATTGATCGGTTCGCTTCTTCTTTCATATCATCTCCCTTGTCGCCGTCCTCCTACCGTCCTTCCTCATTCTCGTCTCCCTCTCTTTCTCTTGATTTTGCTTCTTCTCCTCGTCTCCGCTTCCGCACTCCGTCCTCTCCACGTCTCCCCCCTCCTTTTCCCTTCCTCCGCTCGGCATCTGTCATCACACTATTTCCTTCCTCTCTGACGAAGCGCCGCACCGCCCACTTTATTGTCTGACTCGCGCCAAACGGGATCCATCCGCTTCGTTTTTTTCTCGGGCGCTGCCTGCTGATGAGCTAAGCACGCAGCCGCCGTGATCGTGCAGCCTCGCACTCCAGGGCAACCGAGCCGTCGTCCATGGCTGATGCCGCATTATTTCTAATGCCCACTACGTTCCCGGCCGTTGCGTGCCTCGCCTTCACGTCCTTCCATGTCTTCTTGTGTTCGCTGATTGATCAACGCCTGGCCTTATTACGTGTCGGTTTGACGATGATACTACACACCCATCGCTGTCTTATAAATCCGCACGCACATATCGAGGTATATATCAATCCCCATCGCCCACCCTCTCCCACCAGCCTTGCCCTGCAAAATCTACGTCCCTTCGACCCGTTTCGCTCTCTCTCAGAGCACGTTTTCCCAAGTTCTTCGTCGCAACCGCGTCTTGCCTTCCTGTCTTTCGCCGTCATCCGCTGAACTGCCAGGCCACTCAGTCAGTCAGTCGGCCAGCCCTGACCCGTTGCTCTCCCTAAATCGGGGACGTCGCCGCGACCATCCCGCCTCGCTGCGCTCTTCTGCTCGCGCCGCTCGAAGATCGATCCATTTCGTCGGCCGAGGTAAGCAAGCAGATTCTAGTCATGTCTCTTCCCTCCGCCACCGCCTCAGACGTTGGTGCACGGCTTCGGCACGCTCGCCATCCACGCCGGCTCGCCGCATGACGCGGCCACGGGCGCCGTCATCGAGTCCATCTCGCTGTCGACGACCTTTGCACAGCAGGCGCCCGGCAAGCCCGTCGGCGCCTTCGAGTACTCGCGCTCGGCCAACCCCAACCGCGCCAATCTCGAGACGGCCGTGGCGGCCCTCGAGCACGCCCGCTACGCTCTCGCTTTTTCCAGCGGCAGCACCACCACCGCCGTCATCCTCCAGAGCCTCGCGGCGGGCAGTCATGTCATCTCTGTCTCTGATGTTTACGGCGGCACTCATCGCTACTTCACTCAGGTCACAAAGGCCCACGGCGTCAAGGTCACCTTCACGCCCGAGATCGAGGTTGATGTCACCCGCCATATGACGCCTCAGACGCGTCTTATCTGGATCGAGACTCCTTCCAACCCGACGCTACGCCTCGTCGACATCCGCGCCGTCGTCTCTGCCGCCCACAGCCACGGGATCCTGGTTGTCGTTGACAATACTTTCCTGTCGCCCTACGTCCAGAATCCGCTCGACTTTGGCGCCGATATCGTCGTCCACAGCGTCACAAAGTCGATCAACGGCCATAGCGACGTCGTCATGGGCATCGCCGCCTTCAACAGCGACGATTTGCTTAGCCGCCTGGCCTTTCTGCAGAATGCCATCGGTGCCGTCCCCTCTGCCTTTGACTGCTGGCTCGCCTACCGCGGCCTCAAGATGCTGCATCTGCGCGCCCGCGAGGCCTCACGCAATGCTCACGCCGTCAACTACCCGGGCCTCGCCTCTCACCCGCACCACCACATCAACAAGATGCAGCACCGCGACGGCTTGGGCGGCGGTATGGTCTCCTTCCGTATCCGCGGCGGCCACCTTGCCGCCGAGCGCTTCTGCCAATCCACAAAACTTTTCACCCTGTCTGAGAGTCTCGGCGGCGTCGAATCCCTCGTCGAGGTTCCCAGTGTCATAACTCATGCCGGAATTCCCCGCGACCAGCGCGAAGCCGTCGGCGTCTTCGATGATCTGGTGCGCCTGGGCTGCGGCATCGAGGACGTCGTTCCCGCGTCCAGGCCACATGAGCAGGGTCGTCAAGAATAATCAGTTATTGCCAACTCTTCCTTAGGCTTGCAAGGCAAACCGGGTTTGTCATCAACGGTAGCTTAAATAGACAGCAAACGGGTCCGAGTTCGCGCGGCAGACGCACAAGCCATCCGACCCTGCGAGTCGTCGTTTGCATCCCCCATGTGATCTACTGCTTTCTTTGCTTCTTTTTCCAAGTAGTAGTGTGGATGGATGAATGCCGTGCGAAATGCCCTATCCACGCGGAGGTTCGGAGGGAGAGTTAAGAGTGCAAAGCGAGGCAAAAGAAAAGCACAAAGATGGACGCGCTCTCCTCCCCGTCCTCATCCCTTATCCCCTTTCGACAGGGCAGAGAACGGAACGCAACAGGTTAACACCTACAAACCGTGCGTCTTTCCCAGTCCTCGAGTGGAAGGGGCCTCACCATTGCACTGAAGCAGGCTCATCTTCGTCTTACGGTTCTGCGCGGCCATCCCCCTCGAGCATGTTGGCCAAAGAGTTGGCGTCAGCCTCGCCCACGCGGTCACCGACTACCAAGTCGCTGCGTCGTCGGTGAATCTTATTCATGCCTTGGCAGGCTGTCTCGGTGATGTAGTGGAGCTCATCGAGCGTGTTTGTGTTGCAGTTGTTGAAGACTCCGTCGATGCGCCGCAGCGCGCAGCGCCATGGCGATCCAGACGCAGTCATCGGCAGGGCGCTTATTGGGAATACCGATCCAGAGCACCTTCTTCGAATTCCACTCTCGCGTCTGCTCCGCCTTGAGATAGATTTCGTTGAGATAGTTCTTCTAGAGTCGCTCAAATCATTAACAATCTTGATCAAAGCCTCCGGCAGGATCTCGAGCCGCTTCAGCTCGAGGCACTTCAGATGACTCAGATGGAGGCGGGAGGCCGGCAGGGAGCGGGCTCTCCATTCGTCGACGGATAATTCCCAGGATCTAGTCTATTGCAATTCGGGCGGTGGGCGATCATCGTGATCCATGCCGATGAGGCAAAGCGTCCTCAACACATGGGCATTCTCGATCAGATTCCACAGACAGGTCCCGAAGTGGCCGACTCGCGGTGGGTCGCTCTTGTGACGTCGCAGCGTCAAAACGAGATGCTTAAGATCGGAGACGACGGTCATGATATTCATAACGTCGCTCGGATTGGTCCAAAGGTTAGAAATGGCGATGTCGGTCACGTTTTCTACAACCAAAGCCTGAAGAAGGGCCGAACCTTCTTCGGGACGTCTAGAAAATGCCTTGAGGGTATTGGCCAAGATCATAGTGGCTGTGACGACATGACAACCGGCGAGTTGATAGGGCAGGTTGAGGGCAGAGTCTTTCAACGCCACGGCAGTTGAAAAGCATGTCACTGAGCGTGTGGTAGTACTCGAACTCGGTGAAAGACTCGTTGCTCAAGCAGTATTTGCGGTACATGGACTCGCAAAACTCGAGCATGGAAGGCACGCGTGCGAAGATGGAGACCCGGGCGGAAAAAAGGGGGGGCCGTGTCAGGCTATACTGCGTCCCGGAGGACCATGAGGTCGAGATAAAGACTCGTGCAGTGATAGCCAACGGTCTGCAGGGCGTCTATCTGAGGCCGGCAAAAGCCGCTGAGGCGGCTGAGACGCGAAAAATCGAGGCCGAGGGTGCAGCAGGCATAGGGCTTGAGGAAGCGGTCGAAGGCGCGGCACACGAGGCGCAAGGTGAGGACATGATTCTTGGAGCCATGGACAATGAACTGTTCCAGGATGCATTTGGCGAGCTCTAGGGGCAGGCGATCCATAGCTCGGGAGCGTGGAGCGTCGAGGAGGTCATGCAGCGGATGGCGTGGAGCGGCAAAGCGGGAATAAAGCCGAGAACAATTGATAATAGGAGAGGATTTTCGATGCCAGTTGGCTGGCCCAGGGGCCTCAGACATGCGAAAGATGGCGGCGGGTGGAGCCGAGGCACAGTGATCACGTTAGGATGCGAATCAGTCGAATCGCTTTTCCCCTCCAGCAAGGGGCCCTTGGCGGCCTTCTGTCCGCGGCACTTTGGCATCCGTGCCTTTCGATTGCGAAGGACTGGCTTTGCGCTGGAGCTGCCTAAGCAGACAGAAGTCGGGATGCGCCGATAGACGGCGAATCCAGAGAAGCAAGCAGGTCGGGAATCTCCCGGCCATAATAACGCTGCTGCCCAACGGACGGGCATAGCCGGGGCAGTCGGGACGGCCGGGACTGTCTTGGTGGGAATCAGCCACAAGAGAGCAGGTGGCGGCGGCGGTTGGGAAGAGGAAGCCGATGGAAACGGACAAGCTAGGTGTTTTTTCTTTGTTATCCTTGTCGCGAGGCCGTTGGATAACCAGATAGCTGGGTAGCCGGGAAGGCCGACAAAGTTTAGTGGGCGGCTGTTGCTGCTACGCTGCTGCTGCATCTGCTGCTGCATCTCCTGGTGTAGCGCTAAGTGCCCCCGTAGATAATTCCATGCTGCTATTGCTGCTGCCAGGCATTATTATTCAGTCATTCATTTCACGCCCAAACAGCTGCCACTAATGTCTCACGGTGGCAATTGAGCTGTGGCAATTGAGCACTGTCAGCGGGTCCCCGTAATGGGTCTCTGTGATTGGATTATTTGGTGGCGAGCAGTGGTGGGGCTAGCAGATCGCATGCGATACGTATAACGATAAGACAGCCACCGGAGAGCCAAAGAAGGCAATAGAAGCTGCCAGCTTGCCAGGCTTTGTAGAGTACAAACAGGGCAAGGGCAGTTAGGCGGGTACCTACGCTCAAGGTACCCTGTCCACAGGATCTGCACTATTCGCGTAGATTACGTAATTTGTGTCGTGCCACAGGCGGCTGACCATTGCAGGGGTCCTCCCTTCTAATTAGCCACCATACAGATGGTGACGATATCTCAAGTCGCCGTAATTGTAATCACGCGTCAAACAAGGAAACCAAATCGCCAGGCTTAGCGGCGTCTCGACATCCCGCGGCCGGCCCAAGAAGTTTGCTGCCGATCGGCCGCTTGTTCTGGATGACCGACCTGCTCAGCCGCGTGCGACATGCTCTCGCCGGGCAGAAGCCCTCCCTGCTGCTTTGTTCAGAGCTGAATCATCCGCTTTGGAGGCGGATTGTCGAGCCTATTTTGAATGACTGCGGATCGACGCACACGACCAAGATGCATCATCATTCCTCCTTCAGCCATCTGCCTCCCCTCTTCCTTTCGCGCTCCTGGCGGCTTTTGGGCTGGCAAGCAACCCCATGTCTGCACGGGCTGCATGGCTTGCGACAAGCCGGCGGTCCACGCTAACGGAACCGGCACTGGCACTTTGCTGCACCAGCTCAAAGAAAGCGAAGTAGGAAATTGCACGAGAGCATGAAACCCTGCTTATTCTCTGCATCGCATTTCTCCTTTCTTTTGCGCCTTGTTGACAGCATGTCTCATTCGGCAAGGCAAGACCGGCGCGGCGTAACTTGCGCAAACAGATAAATATCGTCCAGCTGTAAAGATGCGGAAACGAGCACATTCCAGAGTCGGCTCCACGGCATGCCGGCTTTACTGACGGATGGATGGCCGGGCAACCAGCGGTCAGCATTTTGCATGCGACCGGATGCATGCGTAGGGAGGCATGGCGCGGGCACCGAGGATAGAAGTAGGGATAATCAGGTATGAGGACATCAATTAAGCGTAGACTGACGATGCCATCGTGAGCTTGAGCCGCCAAGTCGGGATGACCTTTGTGTTTACATGGCTAATAAGATCTGGCGGTCGAGTACCGGTAGCTGGGCCTTGGGGGAGGAGGTGCCGAGGAACCGAAAAGTACTTTTCCGACCGGGGCGGCAGAGGTGGCTCAGCCCCATGAGTACAGCGAGTACGTGTAGTTTTATTTGCGCAACCTGGCACGCCGTCCACTAGGGGTGAGCCGTACTTTGCAACTCGTCATCGCTCGGCGTGCGCTTGCCAGACAGAAGCATATTCGCAAAGTCCATGATCATGACCTCCACAGCCGCTACCCAACGGCTCCGAGGGAGTAGAGACCCCGGCGTCATGCGTGGACCCCCAGTGTCGGCCGTCTGCGAAAAGCTTCTTCGCCCTCCCCTGATCAGGTACGAATTGTATTTGTGCCTCGGCCTCCTCGGCCTGTTCCCACTTGTATCCGCTTAATGCCTGCCCGGTACCTAAATCCTAGGTTGTGCGCCAGCCAGACGACGCCGCGGCAGTACCCGCGGTAACGGTCGCTTTCCGTTGCCCGGTACCCCGCTGTGCCCCATGTCTCTTCCCATAGTAAAGAGAGAGAAGAAAAAAAAAACAGGTGACGCTTACCATAAGAGGCCGCTCCCGCTTGCCCACCCACCCATTGCCCGCCCACCCCGTCTGCTACTTCTTCCGCCCGCCAGCCTCTTTCCCTCATTTCTCTTCGCCCTCCCTTCCCCTCTCCCTCTGTTCACTCTTCACTCTCACATAGCACGCTTTCGCCGGTTTTCTCAGCGCCACCTATCCACGCATTTCATTTTCATCACTCACCAGCATACTCTACGCTAAGCCCGCACACTCTTAGATCCCGCCGTCCTAGGCTTCGTCCGTCGGTAGCAGCCATGCGCGCTTCTGCTATTTTCGTCCTCTCGGCTGCTGTGGCCTCGGCCCAGTCCCCCCCCACCAACTACAGCAGCGAGCTGGAAATGACGCTTGACCCTAACACTCTGCCCAGCTCCGAGAAGGGGAAGCCAGGTTCGTTGGCGTAAAGAGCCTGGTATATCGCCGTGTGCTGACGCAAGACCCCTCTCTTCAGCTGTTTGGTGCAAGGCTCAGACCGAGACGTGTAATACGCTCTGTGACAACAATACCGGAAAGAACAGTTGTAATAAGGTTGGTAAGCTCTAGGTTCGACTGATGTGGGCAAGCACTGATGTCACCTTTGCCTACCAGGAAACACTCAAGTATGACTGTACTTGTGCCTCCAATAACTCAGCGCCCGGCCTGCAGTTTTACACACAAACTATGCCCACATTCATCTGTCAGGAGGTGTTTTCTCGGTGCAACAAGGCCAACGTTGGTAATGCAGACGGACAGATGGACTGCACCAACAAAATTCAGAGCAAATGCGGCACTCTCGACCCACCCAAGCTTTCGTCAGGTGGCGGCGGCGGCAAGGGTGGGAGCGGAAGCGACGACAGCAGCTCTTCCTCGACGGAAGCCTCCAAACCGACTTCGTCGCAGACCAGCGACCGCAGCGCAGTCACTTCGTCCACGTCGGGCGGTCTCGCGGCTCCTACCATGGCTCCAGCGGGTAACAGAGCAGCCGCGGCCGCTGCCGCAATCGGCTTCCTCGCCTACTGGGCCTAAGAAAGTAGGACGTTCTCTGGCGACCCATGGCCGTCGGATTGCTTCGTGCCGTTGGCGGACATGTGCCCCGGTCTTTTCACCACTAATTCGAAGTTTTGTCTTATTTTCGATTCTTTGGCGGCCTCAGACGCGGCCTTCTCCCCTAAGTCATGAATACAAGGACGATGAGATGGTGGATGGGGAAAAGGGGAGTCATGTGAAACTTGCTTGCGCGACACGGTGTCGGGCTTGAGTGACAGTATTGATGCTGTTTGCATGACGTGGGTGATTCCTGCTTGCGCACACCGGTGTGGTGCGTTATTAGCACTTTTTTTAATTCACAACAGCACAGGGCGAAAAGGAGCAGTTGGCAATGATAGTCTTTGTTTTGAGTCAATTTGAATGCAACTGAGTTTTAAAGTCCGACGGGAAGGCGGATGACGGCGATATGAGGATTTGGGAGACAGTACGAAAGGTTTGGGAGATCGAAGGTGTCTAGCAAGTCCGATATGCGTCGCTTCGCGGCGGTCTCACGGATGCGCCGGCAAACGTGGTTTCGGAATGCGATAGGCAGCTTGTTCGGACAGCGACTTCCTTCCAATCAGTGGGCGGCTGTGGTGATTGCACGAGACAGGGGATGTTGGAAGGCCGGAGAGTCTTATTGGATGTTGAGAGCGAGCAAGAGGAAGCCGGGAGGAAACCAGGAAGCGGGGAACCGATAAAGAGAAACAATGGGTGGCATTTCGGGCGACAGAGCAGCACGACAGGCGAGACAACGGGGTCGGAAGGCCGACATTACCTGACGGGACAGGGGAATGTGGAGGTTAATAGAAGTGAAGATTGAATAACAAGGCTGTGATGTTTGCCGTGGGCCAGGAAAGGCGTGGCGAATATATGAGCGCTGGTCAAGAGAGCCAAGTTTAGTCGAATGGACTGCCAGCAGGATGGATACAAACTAGCATGCGGTCAATCGATGGACTGGGCGTGCTGTCTCGTCTTGGTTGGGGAGGATTGTTATAGGTCAAGAACGGCTTCAACGTTGTTTTTTAGTTGCCGCGTGGATGTCAGCTTTTTCTTTTTTCGGTGGTGAGCAAATGACCGCCAGCATCGGGACTATGTGAAAGCCCACGATGCTGAACTGGTCACTGGAAAAGAGGTTGGCAAACAGGAGAAAGTGCGCGGGCAGCTAGCTCTCAGCTTTCCCATTGGCTACGGTATCGACGCAGGCGAAGAGATGGAGGATGTAGTTAGCTTCCAGGCGATGTACAGAAGCTGGCTTGGTCAAGGTGCGGCGGTAGCTATGAACTTTGTGCACGTCGACACACGCACGGGTGCGCGCACGTGCATGCATACATGCACAGTTGAAGCGGCGCGGAAGAACGGGAGAAAGAAAAGAGCAGCTCTGAAGCTTGTCGGCAGCTAGACGCACGACGGCTAGGGCGGACGGGCGGGCGCACAGCTTGCATCTGGACGTACACATAATCAACCATTTTATGTATCATGTATGCAAACCGTGAGGTTGTGCGTGTGCATTGGCGTGGAGGGAATCGACTTGCAACATGCATTAATAAGCGTAGTAGGATTTGAAGAAGCGGAGAGGCGGGAGGTGGGGAGTCAGGCAAGTGGATCTCGAGCGAAAGCCATCATGGGCGACCAATACTGGGACGGGGCCGAGGTTCGCTTTCTGGATTCTTCTGTTCTGTCTCTGCCGTGGTGCGTCGTAGTAGCAGCGGACGCGATGAGAAAGGGAGGCCCTATTCTGTTGTATACAGACAGGAAGGGGCGTGCGACGGAATAATACATGTTCCGAAGTCGATCCATGGAGGCGGGGGAGCGAGCAAGTGGCGGTGAGGCGTGTGACGTGGAAAGGGGAGCGCAGGCGGCATCCTGGCCTGGGCCTCGGCTGCATCCGTTTGGACCGAACCGGACCAGGCGGCCGGCGGCGTAGGGTGACGCCATCAGGGCGGGAGGGGTGCGTCGTTGGCCGGTCCGGCAGATGGATGGAAGGGCCCCAAGCGGCATCGCCAGCTTGGTGTGGCTGGGAGGAAGAGATTCTGGTCGGATCGGTTGGTTCCTCTGCCGGGTCTTGCTTGCGTCGTGGAGAGGATGGTGAAAGGGAAGGGCGGGCAGGCAGCCAGACGGGCTCAAAGGCCAAGCAAGGGAGAGCGCCCAGCCACGAGGCGATGGCGGACCGAGCCACGTCAGAGGAAGAGGGTGGGGCTGCGCCACGGACGGGGAAGGCTGTGACGAGATTGAGCCGTCGACATCGTCGTCGCCGTCGTCGGGGGCCCCAATTTCCTCAGGTTGCCCTCGCCTCGGATCGGTTCGGAAGCGCTCTGCACGGCACAGACTGCGCAGAGTGCGGTGGGACCATGGCGCAGGAACCCAGTTGAAGAGGGTGGTAGAGTCTGGAGACAGAAGCAAGCAGCACGATCAAGAGAGTGAACGGACGAGAGACGCACAATGCGAGGGAGAGGAGAGAGAGAGCGCACGCCCACACACCGAACAACGGGCTTGCTGCCGCTGCCGCCGCCGCATCCACCGATGCAGACAACAGCTGGAAGAACCCCCCCAAAAAAGTAAGATACAAACCTCTTCGGAACCTCCCGAGGCTAGACAAAGCCTCATCACGACGGCGAACGACGGACAGACGGGTCGGTCATGCCGAGCCCAATGGCGCCCCCCCGCGTGGGCGCGCACGCGACGACGGAAGACGGGCACGCGCGCACGCACGTCGGCCTCGTCAAGTCCTGATCTGGTGCTAAGATTGGCCATGCATCGAGGACTCCCTGCTTGCTTTTCCTCCTCCTCCCTTGCGTCTTGTTTCTCGCACCTCGGGCCAGGTTAGGCCGTGGGGTCCCGGTCTCCCTCCCCCAGTAGGAAGCCGGACGGGCTGGCCAGCCGGCGATGTGCTGGAGAGGGAGACCGTCTGTTGTTGCGGCACCTGCAGGCAGAGATCCAGGCGAGATCCAGACGGCAGGGACAGGCAGGTAGACGGACGGACGGCATCCATGCGGTGATCCTTTTTTGCCTCCGCCTATGCCTCTGTATTCATCCATATCCTCCCGTCTCTCTGCCTCGCTTTTCCCCACCAATCTGCCTCCACAACTCACCCTCCCCTCCTTCCCTCTCCGCCCATCCAACCTTCCCCCCACCATTGTCCCCATCAAAAGCCCTGTCTTGCTTTTTCCACCGCTATTTTTATTCCTTTTTCGCGCCTCGTCTCTTTTCGCCTTCTCGAACTTCTTCGTTCCGTCTCGAGTCCATTTCTCACTCATTCACTCTCCCGCGCGCACGAACAGTAGCACCCGCCGTCTCTTGACATGGTCAGCTGCTCCCTACTGGCCTTCCCGCCCTTTCCGTGGCCTTCCCCATGGCCATCTCCATTCGTCCAACACTGTCACTCTCTCCCGCTCGAAATATACTTTGCAGGTTGCTCGGACACACGTCCGCCCTAGCCTGTTCGTTCGAAAGAGCTGGACCTACAGCCCAGCGCACGCTTCTGACTGGGTCGTCCACAAGAGCTGCATCTCACACACCTGCTCGGCCCCTAATCATCTTGGCGCTCCCCCTGCCTTCTTTGTGCCATTCTCTGCCTCCATCCACCCCTCCAATTCTTCCTCGTTATTCCTCCCGCCTCGTGGTATAGACACCCCTTTCCTCCTATACAAGAACTCCTCTCAACAACTGCTATTTGTTCACTCCCCCATGCTCTGAAACTAGCCTCTGGTGCTCATTGTACACATGTGCCTGCTCACTGCTCGTGCTACACTGTTTGTATATAGCCTCATCTGTCTCCCCTGCCTGCCTGTCCCCCCCTCTTCCCCGCCTTCTCCTCTTGCTCCCCTGCCCGTTACCCAACACCATCTATTCTCTATCTTGGTTCCAGCCTCTCCTCATCCGGCTTCGTCCTCTTTCCCTTGCCTGGTTTTCCGAAGCCGTCTTGATGCCTCTCCTTCTGGCTCCCGACGCGCTACTGCTGGGTGAACAGCCACCTTGTTTTTTTTTCACCAAGGCTCTCACCCTTGCTTCTCCATCATCCTGAACCCGCCACCTTGTCTCCTTTCTGGCTGAGAGGTAAGCAAAGCCACGTTTTGTCCTCTCGCCCACCTGCCCACCACTTACACCCATCCATATCCTGGATCTCGCATTCAGCCCATCTTCTCTGACGCTTCCCCAGTCATCTCGTGAAATAGTCTCGGCCATCGCCAGACCCTTGCGGCTCGTCGCGGCTTCAATCGCCTTGGCGGTCGTCCTTTTTCCCCATCGGCTTCCCCTACCGCCGACACTGGGCCTTACTCTGCCACATCACCTTCACTCACCATCCCCTCTCTCCCCCCTTCTCCCCTTCCGGGGTCCTGTTCTTTCTTCTCGCGACCTTGATACTGGCTCAACGGTATTC
>KN173760.1:0-11463 GCA_000758425.1 Nilaparvata lugens yeast-like symbiont | reverse complement strand
CGTCCCACCAGCTGGCTGCCGCACGGGTATCACAGGGGGGGCGACTCCAGAATCCCATCCGCCACGAGGCAATGGCTGCGCGGCGCAAGTTGCATCGCGGAACTCCCAGGCGGCCTGGACACGAAGAAGTCAGCGGCCGGGTGCGCGCTGGCTGCCATGGAACGTGCCCCTCCCTCCCTCTGCATCCGTCCTCGTAGGCGTTTGGTCGTCTTGCCGTCCTGCTCCCCCCTTCTCCTCGGCGACCTTGATTCTTACACAACAGCGGCTGCGCCACCGACGCCGCCTGCGGGTTGGCGTTTGCGATTCCCGGCATGCGGTCGATAACCGCGCCAGGTCGAGCCAACTGCCCAACACTTCCCCGACCTTGGGCACGCAGCTCTGGCGCCCATTCGTGTCACGGCCAACAGCTCGCACGAAGCGGCCAGCCCTGTTCACGCGTACATGGCCTGCGCTACCGCTGGACGGACCTCAGATGCATCCCAGTGTCCAGTCCAGGGTAGGCTCCTAGAGTCGGGGTGCCACAGACCTGGCAAGTCACAGTCCCCCGATATCAGAGATTTAATGTGTTATTTCGACTGCTCATCGGTGCCAAGTTCTCTTTGCCAGGTGCAAGTTTTTGAGTGGCGGAGCATGCCTGGAACGCTAGTCCAGCCAGCATTCTAATAGCAGAAAGGTAGCCCACTGGCCTGCCTCGAGTCACCCGCCTTGTAATCGTGGCTGAGGAGGCTTCGTGCGGGTGATGCTGTGACGAAACACGCTTCCAAATTCCGGCGACGCGTCACAGTGGGCGGCGTTGAAGTGCGCGGGGCTACGTCGCAGTGACATGCAGGGTGTTCGAGGCAGAAAATACAATGGTCTGTTATCGTTAAACTCATAATCTTGTGTAGCTGTCCTGGCTAGGTCAACGGACCCTTTGCAAGCCGTGAAAGGCAAACGCGAGGATGCCGTTGCTTTGCACCCACCCTTTTCATCCTGTATGTACAGCAACAAACTCCTCTTTTCTTCTTCCTCCGAGGCCGCTATTTCGGGGCCGGCATGCGAGCTTTTTCAAATGACGGAAACGACGAGGCCCTTGGCGCGGGCTGGCAGCAACCGTTCGATCTTCGACAGAAGCGCCTTCCCCGTCTGTCGGCCAACAGACGGACAGCAGCCGATTCGTTATTTATCCGACTTTAATCATGGCTTCTGCCCATGCGTACAGGCATCACCAGTATCAGAGCCAACCCAACTGCTGCCGCTCGCCCTAGTAGGATGAACTGCATGACTAGACCAGGAGCCTCTGCACCCGTTGCCCGAGGGTGGATGATCGACATAAGCATACCCCCCTGTCCGCCGCCCTGGAAACACAATGACTCTACTCTTGTCACGCCTAGCAGGATCATGATCGCGCACCCGGACAAAGCGATGGAGGAAAAGAGGCAGAACAAATATATGGAGAGAGAGGGGGCGGCGATGCACAATAACAGCGCGGATACCATCTCACTGCTCTGCTTCTCGAGAACTACTCGTCCTCAGCGTTACCGCCATCGGCCTGAAGCGAGAAAAGGGAAGGAAAGATTAATAGCCAAGCAAGGAGGACTAAACAAACCAGTGGCGACGTTCGCCTTAACGCGTTGCACGGCAGCACGGTTGGCGACCTCATCTCGCCGTTGCTCGCTGCGTCTATAATCATGGCAGTGCGAGAGAGACGGCCAGAAACATAAGTGCTCATCCAGCGGACCACGATTGGATGGTCGGGGCAGCTGGTAGCCAACTGGGTTCTCAAACTACCACGCGGCACCTCCTTGTCTGGTCCTAGCCCGCCTGCATGCGCGACGGCCACCTTGAATTGATCCTTGTTTCCCTTTCCTGTTGACGCCTCCCCTGGTCCCTCAGCATCTCAGCCTTTCGGCTTCAACGTCAGCCACCCGACCACATACGGCCTGCTGGCCTTGAGTACTCGGCACTCGCCGCCTCCAAGACCGGTACGTGCCTCTACTTCGAGCGTCCCAGCATCCTGACATCTTACTAGTTTGACGGCATTGGTCTAAACTACGGGCGGAGGCCGCTTGTCTCGCTTCTAGCCCCAAAGGCCCGACCGGAGGAACCCTTGCGTCGCAGAATTAAGAAACAGACCCAGGCACTTGCTGCTTGGCGCTGGACCTTGCTTCTCCACTTCTTCTCACTCAGGCCAAATGTTCGTTTCGCTTTTCTGCCCATGTGCCATTGCCATGGCCAAGTTGCGGTCCGCGCTCCCCCCCCCCGAAAAAAAAAACTCCGCTAGCTAGACTCATCAGATTGTGTGACGAGATAGGTGACGCACTTTGCGGACCGTATGGAAGCCCCTCCAAAGAACGGTCCGCAGGGCGGGACTCACAGTGCTTGCGCGTAAAAGATATTCGTCTAGCCTCGTCGCAGCCGGTAATCTTCTATACTATCCTTACTTCCGCCCCGCCGCCAGCTAGCAGAGACCATGTCCGCTGCGGCTTGACACAGCACCTCTCGTTGCAGCTCCGAGCATTCCGGCTTCTACGCCGCCGGGCCGACGTACAGTGCACGCCGCTGCCGCCCAGGCGGGTCGCAGGGTGTTGGACAGAGACTGAGCATCAGATACAGCGCCCGGAGGTATCCTTGCCTGTCTCTCTTCCTCCGCAATCGAGACCTTGGCAGGCTTCGACAAGGATCTACGCACTTGCGGCAGCCTCTCGCCGCTATGAACCGCAATTCGCCCTAGGCAGCGAGCAAGCAACATCAGACAGGCAAGACCATCGTTATAGGTGGCCGATTCCGGGCCAGATTCAACCAACCAGCCAACCGCCACGGGCGCCACACAGCGCGCCACATATCATCGCATAACAGGCCTACCATCGCATTCTATCCGTGCCGCGCTCATGTACATGTACATAGCTGGCCCTCGCAGTGGTGCCACGGCTGTATTGCCGTCGGGTCCTGCTTCCAAAGAATTGTCCTATTATGCCTCGCCATTGGAAAATTTTTGGTCTAAAATCAAGTGCGCGCCTGATTTGCGGCCTGTTGAAACACCGTGCCTGCTGTGAGAATGAATGCCCAGCAAGGAATGACCTGAGCCCAAAGTCCAAAATGACGCTAAGTTTTTTTTACTACCCGTTCTGCGTTAGTAACTCCCCTGCCTCCCCATATCCCCATATGGAGCTGCCCCAGTCGCCTTGGAACATTATCCGCAGCTAACCCACAAGTCGGTAAGGCTGATGATGCAAAGTCGATCGCAGAATATGCAGGGAGCTGCTCCCCCACTTCATTTTTTTACCGTCCTTGCTTCTCTCGTATGAAGCTGCCTCTGGCAAGCCTGGCCACTCCTGCGATCTCAGCCTTCTCTTCCCAAAAGATGGCGCCCCCAACCGGGATGCCTGGCCTCGTCCCTGCCTCTTACGTCACCAACTTGACGCCCAGCTGTTGGGACGGACCTACCACGAAAAAAAAGGGCACCGTGACCGGCTACGAGGGAGCCGGCGTAACTAGATACTGATTCCGTTTTCAACTTCGTGCCATCCTCACACTCGCCCGTTTGAACTTGGTTCGTCAGGGAGCCGACACCTGTTGGTTCACCACCAGCCTCGAACCTTTGTATGCAACGTTCCAGAATTACTGAACTGAGACTCTGAGCGGATAGTTAAGCGGACCACTCAGCTGCTGAGACTTGATACGACTAACCGCACGCCGTTCTGCACGCCAGGCTTCTCGTGGTCAGTCTCATCGGCTATTCGTCTCGCCACCAGCAGATCGTCAGCTACCTACCTGTTGTGCGTAAGACACTTCTAGCTGGTGGGTGCTAGATTGGCCATAGCAAAGAAACAATCCTAGTCCGCCAAGAGAGGCTAGGCAGAAAAAGCTTGAGGATAGGGCGATGCTGACATTTCAGAATGCTCCTGCTACTCGCTCGTACGTTATGGACTACCGCCACTATCAAGGCCTCTCTTCGTCGTCGAAGCGAAATTATAGATGCCTTTCCACCATCACCACCACCAACGCCGTCTCTGGCCTACGCGCCCGGGCCTAGCTGTTTGAGTCATACCCAGCCCTCAGCCGGCCTGTCACATGCATGTATGGTTGACCTAACGGACAGCCTGCCCGCAGCTCGCCGGCGCTTGACCTTGCTTGCCTCGCTAGACAGGACAGGCCATTCACCACCAGAGCCTTCCCGACGTATGCTGTCTGCCCGAACAAAGACAATAGAGCATGCAGAAATGGAGAGGGGGTTGAGAGGAGAGCAGGGTCCGCGGACGCCTATGCCCGCCCACTCCCTTCCACTCCTTGCAGGCAAGCAATGATGACCAGCTCGACGCAAGCTCGCCAGACGTTTGAGGACCTACCCACTGGATGCATTTCCAAGCATAGCCCATGCAGCCCCGCTCCTCTGTCCTTTCTGGGTCCGTGATCTCGTGGTGTCATGTAGGTGCACCTTGACTCCGGTGGTTGGCGTGGATATATCCTTGGAGACGCCGTCCATGTCACGAGCCGCATATCATCGCAGAATGGCCAGGAGGTCGGAAAAAAGGGTCGCTGCGACCCTCACACGCCGGCCGTCTCTGCTGCTTGGTCATCTGGCCGGGAGTGAGACCGTCGACGCCCCAGCTGCTGGGGGGTCCGTCTTGTCCGAAGCCAAGGAAGTCGGCACGCTGGCCCAAACGGCTTGTCCGTCCCTTCACCATAGCCGCAAGGCCCGTGACGGATGGGACATGCCGCTACTGCAGCCGAGGTAAGCCATGCCCAGTGTAAGTCGTGCCACCGCTCGCCTCCGGCTACCCGGAGACCATGAATAGTCCTGTCGTCCGTCCATGGGCGTTGCTCAAGCGCTTTCCGAGGCCGTTCGGCTACGTGACCATGCTGAGCGACCCCGCCTCTCCTTCCAAGCCCTCTTGGCCCTTTCGCATTCGGGCTCTCCGTACCCACACCAGCCGGTTGGCGACTAGGGCCTAGCCTTGGGCAAGGACGTCGTCTTGGAGGATCGAGCCGATGCCACGGTGCAACGACGACAGGCATGGCCGTCAGCGGCTGCAGTCGATCGACGCGCATGGTCCGGCTTTAACATTTTGGAGAAAAACGGATGGCGAGCTTCGAATCCTAACACTCCCAAATCTGCTCATATTCAAATTCCAGGGAGAAAAGCCGATAGGTAAAAGCGGTCGTTGGTGGTGTCTTGGCGGCAAGTTACGTAGCATCGAGACTTGGAGGCATCATAGACGGCATTTATGCTGATGCTGCTTGTTCGCTTCCCTGCGAGACGCCCATGCACTCAGTCATCGGCCGTTGCTATCATGAACGGGGATGAGCTCTAGCGGCAGACGAGACTCGCGTCGACCCATGTCGTGCAGTATGCCCTCGCCCGTGTTGTCGCAGGTCGGATCGTCAGTCTCGTAACTCGTCCGGTACTTGATATAATCCCCGTGTTTGTAGCTGATACGTCGTCGCCGGACAACAACCTCCGAAGGCCAGACGCTATCAAGTCCAGCTGATGCTTGGCCCCGCCTACCTTCACGGTTGCCAGTCGGTCGACAAGCTGGCTGACACTCCCTGGCTTCGTCAGCAAGTAGTTTCTACCAGCTTGTCAAGTGCAGCTGTAATTAGGAGGCTTAGAATAGCGAGCGGATGGCTCATATAACCCACTGTGCTCAAGGTTTCACCAATGGAGGGTCCGAGATTGGTCCGCGGCAGGCTCGCCAACATGATGCGACATGACTCGCGAAGCGTTACGTTAACGCACGTCATATTGCAGTAGGTTATGTGACCTTGTCTTTGTTCTAACAGCTCATATTCTACCTGGCAAACGGATGTTTGGCCTTCCAAGGTCATCTAGGCGTGGATATCGAGCAGCGTCTTTAATTCGTCGCGGGAGATGCTAAGGACTACAGAATAAACCGTCCAAATAACGCTCCTCTGTTTGAATTCCGATGAAGGACGAAGCCATTCGTAGATCTCGGATGGACGACAGCTGCTGCTGCTGCGTCAAGCCAGTGAAAGCCATGATTTGTTTATTTAATAGTAGTAAAGGCCAGTGAGAAGGACTGGTTACATAGCGTAGCAAATATCATGTGACTGAATCAAACCGTTCGGTTGGTTGGTTGGTTTGTTGGTGTATTTTCCGTCTATGAAAATCTCTGCAGTAGGGCAAAAGACGTACTGGGCTAGCTACGTGACTTGGCTGCCACTCTGCTATCCAGTGTTGCAGGGGCTCAACATGGCTGCCATCGTCACAGCCCTTTCCCGTCAGCGGGGAATCAGGCGGGAACCGTTCGAAGAAAGGGAACGGTGCTGTACAGAAGCACGTCATACAAGCCATTGATCTGAGATGCCAAGTGGCTGTTGAATCTAAAGTGGGCAACGGACCGGGATTGAGTTACTGGCGGCGGCGGCAAGGTCCTGAGAAGAATCTTGACGAGGCCAGCTTCAGGAAGCAGTCACAGTTGCGCCCTACTGCCAGAGAAAATACACGCCACCGGAGTGGGTATGAGCTGCAGCCGGAATCTTGGGGGGACATTCCTACGGTAGAGGATGTGATGCGGGGCCTTACGTCGTCCCAGATCCCCTCCAGCTTGTCCGGCGGTCTTCGCGGCCGCCCCGAGTCTCTCCACTTGGCCAATGCCTTGCGGCATTCGACGAAGTGCCCAGGGGACTTGTCTCGCCCGCACGAGCAGCGCAGCTCGGCGTCGGGGTGGTTGAACCGCTTGTGTGGTACTCGGCGAAGTCAGAATCCTGCTGGGGAGGTTCAATGCCGGCGGTCTTTTTCGTTGCATGTGGAGCCCCAGTTGCTTGTATCTTGATGGGCAGGCGCCCGCCCACCCAGTCCTCTACAAGCTCCCCTGGCACTTCGACCTGCACCCCCACCTCTTGGCGGCCGCGAAGGTTTATTCGCACAGGACATGTCAACGACCAGAGCAACTTTAAGATGCAAATCTCAACAAAAAAAAAGTTTGAACTATTCGAGCTGTAAAGTAACGCGAATGCTCTGAGGAATCTTAATGTGTATTCTACGAGAGCTTACGCGCGCAGGCTGGGGTGAAAGCACTCGCGATATCGCTGCGCGGCTTAAAGAACATCCCTTGCCTCTGCAATTGACTAAATGCGTGTGCAGGTTCTGGCCATGGTCGCAGTCAATAGTCTTCCGGCTCTGTTGGTTGGTTGGTATATTTTCCGTCTATGAAATCCCTTCAGTGGGGCAAAAAACGTACTGGGCTAGCCACGTGATTGGCTGCCACTCTGCTATCCAGTATTTCAGAGGCTCAAGATGGCCGCCACCGTCACAGCCCTTTCCCGTCAGCGGGAAATCAAGTCAGGGACCGTTCGAAGAAAAGGAACGGTGCTGTACAGAAGCACGTCACACAAGCCACTGATCTTAGATGTCAAGTGGCTGTTGAATCTAAAGTGGGTACAAGACCGGGATTGAGTTGCTGGCGGCGGCGGCAAGATCCTGAGAAGAATCTTGACGAGGCCAGCTTCAGGAAGCGGTCGTAGTTGCGCCCAACTGCCAGAGAAAATGCCCGCGCCGGAGTGGGTATGAGCCGTAGCCGGAATCTTGGGGAGACACATTCCTACAGTAGAAGATGTGATCCGGGGCCTTACGTCGGCCGCAGACACATTCTCGAGTACCGCGTCCTGGTGCCCGCAGTCCTCACTCATGGTAACGTGCGAAGTCGCCGTGGTGACCACGGGTGGCGAGGAGATGGTGGAGTTCCCTGCGAGAGAGGTGGAGAGCTCTTTGGGGCATCCAGGCACCGTGGAGAGCTCGAGGTTTTTGCAAGCCTCTGATTGTTCCTGCGCCCACAGGTCGCGAAGCTAGAGGCCGCCTCTCGCTTGGCTTGACGCTGGAGAAAGGCCAGAGTAGTGGATTCGTGCGTTGGAGAGGGCAGGTTGCAGCCCTCCTGGGCCAGCTGGTCAGCGCGCTCGTTCCCTGGGATGCCTCGGTGGCCTGGACACTATCTGACATGTACCTCGCCGTGCGCAACGGAGGCCGCGGCAAAGGCGGAGGTTACCCCCCGAGAGGAGCGGTAGGGGGCCCCAAGGAGGGAGCGAATCGCCGAGGTGTTGTCGAGGCATACGTGTATGCGCTCCGAGGGCAACTTGAGAGCTTCCTTGAGGCCCTCGAAGGCACCCATGACTTCTGCATCGAAGACCTCCCCGTTGGAAATCCCCCCTTTGCCCGCAGCAGCCTCCGCACCAGCGAAGAGCACAACAAAGCCGTACCCGGTTTGCCCAGCGTTCTAGGAGCCGTCTAAGAAGACAATGGCTTCGTCTTCAGGGACGCTGGCGAGCCAGGCAGTGAAGGCTGCGGCTGCATGTTCTTTCGAGAGCCCCTGGGTGGGATCAGTGGAGGACCCGGGGCGACGCAGCAGAGACGGTGCGATGACTGGTGTCATTGCGAGAAGTCGGCGGAGTCGGGAGCAGTAACGGAGACGTTGCCCGCCACGTGGGCCAAGGACATGTTCTCTCTGTAAGAGAGGGTGTTTAGTGTCGAGGGAGCGGAGTCGTATAGCCGTTTGTTTTCGGGCAGTCTGGAGGAGCTGCGGCACGAGTGGGATACCCGTCTCGCGGTGTAGGACTGGGATAGGGGTAGTGCGCCAGACAGGGAATACAGCGCGGAGGGCCTGGTTGAGGATGACCTGGAGCCGCGCTTCCAGGAATTTCTGGCGGAGGTTTGGTGTCCGTAGCTCGCGGGCTGGGTTCCAGGGACCAGATTACCGCGCCATGGAGCAGTACTACTGGTAGCAGGCAGGATGCAACAGCACGACGGGCGGAGCTGGGGGCAGGCCGCGCTGGGAGTTGCTGAGGTTGCAGAGAAAGCCTGCTACTCGCTGTGCCTCGACAGCCCATTCCTCAACGTGCGGCTTGAAGCGCAGCTGGGAGTCGAACCAAATCCCGAGCTAGCGGACCGCCTTGCTGGGTTGTTTCTCGACCTGGCCATGAAACACGGCAGGCTGTGGGCCTGAGCGGTCGGCACGTCGTCTTGAGATGTGAAGCACCTCAGTCTTTGTCGGATCAAAGGCGACCGCATTATCCACCCCCCAACGTTCGAGTTCAATGACTGCTCTCGTGACCAGTTCCGCCGTGGCATGAATTGAGAGGCATGTCAAAAGGGTACCGACGTCATCTGCGTATCCAAAGCGACAGCCCTCGAACTCAGATAGTCGGAAAATCGGTCCCATGTAAAGCATGAAGAGGATCGGGGAGATGGGAGACTCCTGTGGGAGTCCGCACAGGAGCGGGGCCACTGGGGTGACAACCCCTTCCAGCCGGATCTTCGCAGAGCGTTCCTTCGAGAAACTCACCCAGGCCGTCAGCTTGTCGCCTACCAGCCCTGCTCCCTAAGTCTGAAGACCAGCCTATTTGCTAGCACTGTGTCGAAGGCTCCTTTGATGTCCATTGTCAGAAGAGTAGAAGAGTGGCAGCTTTCTTGGACGCGATGGTCGCCTTTGCATCGTGGAGGAGGGCAAGTTCTAGGTCTGGAGAGAGGCGGCGCGCTTCCTACAGGGCGGCATGGGCCTTGGCGCATTCGTCGTTCTACCATGGGGCGCCTCTCGGCCTCCTCCGCGCTGGACGGCCAGATGCGGAGGCAGCTGACTCCAGAAGCCTGGAAAGTAAGTTGGCCAGGTCTTCTATTTCTGCGGGGTCTGCCGCAGTTAAGGGAAGGTTGGCAACGCCCCCTGTGCTACCAGCTCGCCGAAGCGTCGGAGCTCCTCCGTCACAACCTTATGTACTTGGCACGCGGGAGTGTCGGCAGCAATCTGGAGGGGGACAGTATGGATAACGTGAAATGGTCTGAGCCAGTGGCAAGATGGTCCTCGATCGCTGCTTCAGCACCCGGAGGTTGGAGAAAGCGATATCGATCGTGTTCCCGTGGGGGCGTGTAGGTACGCCTGGGGGGTTTGAGTATCGCAAGCCCGGCATTTGCGGCCCAGTCTACAATCTCTCCGCCGCCTCCCGAGGTGTCCGCGCCCGGCTGCCACAAGGGGTGCCTTGCATTGAAGTCATCTGCCACCAGGAACCGTCGGGGGTAGGAAGGTCGAGAAGGTGGCTAATGACAGCTCGGGAGTCTGCTTGCCGGTACACATTAGCGGTCACCAGCCCATGGACTTCGAGTAAGAGAAAGTCCCTAAGCGCTGGAGTTGTGTGACGCTGGTTTGCTGCCAGGCCCTTGCGCTTCCGAGCGTATGTCATGGCCCTGGGTCTGTCGCCGGAATTTGTCCATGTCTGGACTGGCGAGAAAGTGTCGTATGAGGGATGGGACTTGGTGAGGCAACGCCCTTTTCGGATCATTGTCCATGATTCCTTCAATATAATGGAATCAAAGCCTTCGCTTTCCGCGAGAGCTAGGGCCATGTCGTGGTACGGGGCGGTCTTGGATACGTTGGCCTGGAAGACGCGTAGTGCCCCGGAGTCGCGGAGTCAACCGAAAGGGTTTCTGGTCATTGGGTGAAGTCTTGCGAGTGTCGGCGGCGCCTCTTCGTCGTGGGAGGCGAGGGGGAGTCTTGGGAGGCGAAGACCAGAGTGCGGCAAGTGTTGCTGCTTGCCCATCCATTCTCAGAAGAAGCCTTTGCCGGCGTGCTCTCGGGGCAGTTGGCGGGGCCACCGGGAGTCCTCCGGGTCGCGTTCTGCTGATGCCACACACGATCTCCGTGAGAGCGCACGGCACCCTTTGCCTTTCTTGTGAGGCGTACAAGGCGCCCGTTGACAAGCTTGGACCGAGCCATGCAGTCGGCGTGGTTGGACCGGGCGGGGCCTAGGCAGTTGGCACATTGTGTCGGACTTTGGCATGAGGCTTCCTCGTGCCCGGTCCTCCCGCATCGGGCGCATCGGGCACTGCGATCGCAGCCCCAGGGCTTTGTCACAGGCTTTTTGCTTGGTGCTGGGTCGGCAGCAGGGGCTTGAGCCTTGGCCATAATACTGGCATAAGTCGGAGCCGTGGGGGCAGGGGCGTTCTTGGGTGTCTGGGTGATCACCTGGATCGAAGAGGTCGGAGGGCCGGCCTTGTCTGGCCTGGAGACCGAGGGACCTGTCTTGGATGTGTCAGGGGCTGGGGAGCTTGCTTTGGCTGTGCCAGAAGCCACAGGGCTTGTCGCGGGAGGGCGACCTTCGAGGGCTGCGCCGCAGTGTTCGATGAACGTGCCGGTCAGGTCCAACGCCAGCTGGCGAGCGGACCCAGACATGTACTTTAGGAGCACATCGTCAACGGCAACGGAGAGGTCACTGAGGAGGGCGTGGCGGGTTTGGATAGCTTCCTCCTGCTTGCGGAGGAGTTTGCCGACTGCCTGGCTGGCGGTTAGTCGGGGAACATCAGAGCCAGGGGCTTCCTCAATTCCGGCGGTTGCCGCGTTAGCAAATATCGACGAGGCCAGTGTGCCGTTGCCTCGGCTCGCACCGACCTTGGTCGGGGGGTTCAGGTAATGTCAGAGCGCACGGCGCCCTTGAGGAGCGCATCCCGAGCCTGAGGGCTCGGCAGAGCGAGCCTGCGCT